>JANZXR010000171.1:33609596-33641802 GCA_027575705.1 Erythroxylum echinodendron
CCTGCATCTGGTTGGTCACCAAACTCCCATTGCCCCCTGAGCTCATTCCTTCTTCATAGAGGTGGGGCTGAGTCGACGGTCTAGTGTGGTTGTGGAACTAGACAAGGGTCTTGTGGTTGATGGACATCGGAGACATGGCAACATTCGGTGTCTCATCCCTTCCATGCAGTGGCTGGTACGTAGTCACCAGTTGTTTCTCCTTGTTGGGGCTGTCAATCCTGGTGGGCTGCCCCCCAGCACCCTCACGTGAGAAGTTTCTCCCCACTTGATCTCCTTGGCTGGTGACCCTTCACTTCCAATTGGAGTGACTGTAGACGCCATTAGCTGATTTCCTGCGGCTATTGGTAACTTACTGGCCTGCGATTCAGCTTGGCGCAAGGCCTCACTTGATTCTACCTCGCCTAAGCCTTTGTCTTTCTTTGGCATGGCAGATCCAGTGATCGCAGCCAAAATCTCTTTTTGATTACTCCCCATGGTGTTCAAGAGAGTGCGCGTCTCATCTGCTGATTTCTCTATAGCCTCCAGAACCTTTGTTAAAAGGATTTTGATGCTGCTTGATTGACTCAACTCAAGAGGCTGAGGTTGGTCTTCCAGCGTTGCTGTTGCAACGTTTCCTATTTCATCGCCTCCACCGGCGAAAACGACAGTACTCTTACTAGATCTTATTCTTGTCATTACATGGGTCCCACCGTGCCAAAAATATATTTGGCCTTTATTTTGATTAAAGGACAACACGTAGCCCTTTGTTTTGGTTTATGAGCATGCCTGGAATTTAAAGTATTTCTAAACTAAAGAAATAAGGGAAAAAGATTGCGATTCGTAATCTGACTGAAATCAAAACGACTGTGTATTGCTAGAAAAGGGAAAAAAATCTAACAGAAAGAACTTTGCTTTATTGATAAACAAATCGGCAAAACGCAATGACTAAGAAATTGAAAATTTGCTGAGAACAATTGAAAAGGAAAGGACTAGGCTAGGGAAAAATAAAAGATTGTCGAAAATAATAAGCTAAAGAATTCAAAAATTTGCTGGGATGCCAGGCTTTTTGATATTTCAGAGGTTGGAGACCTTCTTTCTTCTTCAAAACTCCTATTTATAGTCGAAGATGTTAAGTATCCCATTCCAATTCAACTTGTAATCTTGATAAAATTTTATCTTTCTATATAAAGATAAAGAATTGGATAAAACCCTATCTTATGCAATAGAGATAGAGTTTGGGTTGGTGACTATCGTCTTATCCTTTTATCTCCTCTTTAAACTTGGACTCTTAGACTCCCAATTCAACTCTAACTCTAATACATCTTTCTCTGCTGGACACTGAAATTTGGTGGGCCAAGGCCAATGTCTGGACTTTGAACCATGGGCTTTCTTTGAGTTTCGGGTTTTCGGCCAAAAACAGTAAAAATGAGCCGAACCTATTTTTCGGTGTAAACACTAAGCAAAAAGGTTTTTTGGACCTAGTCATGGGTTGTACTCATGACAAATACAGGATGAAGGCTACAAGTCCTTCCAGCTTATGCAGAAATTACGAAGGGTAAAAGCCTCCCTTAAAAACTTCTCTTCTCAATCTATTTGCCAGCTCCATGAGTGTAAAACAAGGCTCCAGATAGCTCAAGATGAATGCTATCTATCTACTCACGATTCTCAACTCAGGTCTCTAAAAATTCTGCAACTTAAGGAATATCAGCAAACTCTCTCTTTGCATCAGTCCATACTTCAGCAAAAGGCAAGAGTGACTTGGTTAAAGGGGATCAGAACAATAAATTTTTTAATGCATCCTTACTTGCACGATGTAACAGCAATCGCACTGTTTAACTTACTGATCAGAATGGAATATGAAAATCCGAAAGGATGTCGTTTTGCACAAATTATGAATCAACCACAGCAGTTATAAGTTTTCTAACAAATACAAAACAAAAAAATTAAACACGAAATAAACAAATCAACAGTCGAGATTTGGTGACACAATTCAGTACATCTTATTTATGTCTGAAGGGCTCTCACCCAAGTTAATCACTTTAACCGAAGAACAACAATAGTTTTACTCAAGACATTACAAAGCCGACTTATCCAATCCTTAACACTACCGCTCATCCTCACAACCTATGAAAGTAATTCATACCCAATAACACAACTACCTCGTGCTAACTTTAACAGAGGATTTTCTCAACAACGTCTAACAATAAAGATAAGAATTAAACAACTCAAGTGATTGAAAAAATAACGGACATAAACAAGACTTGAGATAAGAAAAACTTCTATAAAAATTCAACTTCATTAACAAAAGAATGGGAAGTTGTCCACCAAGAAATCTGTTATGAACCTTCAATAACGTCACCGAAATATCCCACGCATAGCAACCATAAAACTCAGTAAAACAACAAAAGTTTTATCATCGAAACGTCAAACAAATAGAACTGCAACACCCATGATAACTGCTGGAGGTTTTTCACCCAAAAATTACACCAAAACAACCTAAAAAAAATCATGAAACAGATAGAAAATGCAACTGCCCAATAATGATAGATAGATCGTGTAAGTTTCACAAAAAATAAAGAAAACGCAGATGCTATATGTTCATCAATTGAATAATTGTTTCACCACTAAAACCCCAAAAAAATATAACTGCATATACAACCAAAAATCTGTACATTATTCCTTCATAAAGATATGGAGTAGCAATCCAATTATTCACTCGTATGTGCAGAAACGCTATTGGCAAGAATGGCTTAATAGAGCATGTAATTACTCACACAAAAACAAAGAAATGTAGCTGCACACATATCTATACTGCATGTTTTTTGTCAAAAAATCACATGACTTCAGTCCAAAAAATCACATAAAACCTAACAAAAATGCAATTGAAAATCTTCAATCATAATCTCCACAAATTCAACTATCTTAGATAACCATTATCACCAAAATAGGCTTCCTACAGATAGCTACAAAAATTACCAAAAATTTGCACACTATCTTTATTTAGATATAGTGATTTTATCCCAAAAAATAAATCATATCTTCACGATGTAGTTTATCTTTCATGTAATTTTATCTTCAAGAGTCCCAACTAAGGTAAACTTTCAAATATATCTAACTATGTCTAAATACAAATAATGCTCAAAATTAATTTACAAGATATCATAACATATATCTTAACAATTTCTACCTTTTTGACATTATTTATAACCTACAGGAACTCCTCCTTAAAAGATAATTAGACACTCCTCCTTAATCGAATATAGAGTTCCAAATAACTTTTAAATGACTTCAAGTTCACATAATGACAAGTTCATTAAGTTTGCATAAGCAATTTACAAATATCCAAATAAACAATAATATCAAAGTTAACAAAAACAGCCAAAATTATTCAAACAAATCATCCAATTTCTCTAAGTAAACAAAACAGCCACAACCAATAATCATCCATTCTCTCCCTTGGGACAAAAAGATGCTAAAAATTAAGACTAATCGTCACAAAGATACTTTAAAATATCCTCCTGAATTGAATAGTCACTAACAAAGCAGAAATATCAGATGAAAACAAACAATCATATATCTTCCCCTTGGAAAAAAACAATGGCAATACGAAGAATGCCTTCAATGTGATCAATCTTAAGCAAATAAAGAGGCATAAGATTCAACAATATGCAACGGAAGAATCATAAGCACGCAGTACAGCAGTAAAAGGCCAAGATGACAATTTACCGTCAGTTTAAATACTGGCCAACATATTATCCCTTACATCAAAGCCATCCGCATATGACTGAATAAATTCAGAAGCCCCAAAATGCATTCAATGAAACAGAATCATGCATTCGACGAAACAAAATCAAACTTAATCAATCTCCCCTCACATAAACTATATGAAAGCATATTTGCTAAACTCATACAGCCCACGATATAGAGAGAAGCTAAGAAAAAACTTGAAAAACCCAAATCATAGAAAACCTGAATCTTCCTACAAGTCTCTAACTAAGTATTAACATTTTCTCGACATAACTTCGTAAATCAAAATCTAAAAGCAGAACCCTCAATCATCAAGCAGAACCACATTTTCACATCAAACATATTACAAAATAAGTAAGGAAAAGCCAAACACACACCAGTCAACTAAACCTTAGAAAACTCATAAATAAAAAACTCAAAAAACCTAGATGTTAACACCTTTGAACCTCGTTTTTTTAAGAAATAACATCAATATACTTCAAAAATGTAAAACCTATAGTCATTGTTCCCCTCGAAGAAATTCAAACCTGACCTTATTCCTCGTCACATTGTCTCTGTCATCAGATGAAGCTGACTTGCAAGAGATAGTGACCTATAGCATATAACAATTGTTTGTCGATCGTCTACCACTCACCAAACATTCTCCTTGTTCAGTTAATACATTGCATTCATTACTAATGAATTTAACCAATAATCCATCATCATAAAGTTGGCTTATACTCACCAAATTGGTTTTTAACCTATCAATAAAAGGCATATTCTTGAGGTGTAGCAATCCATCCATAAATAGGGTCTCTATCCCAATGACCAAAGCTTTCTTTCCATCACCGAAAGTAATATGCCCATCCACACAACTTTAATAATTGGTCAAGTAGTTCCTATCCCCTGTCAAGTGATGTAAGCACCTACTATCAAAATACCAACTATTATATGAAGTAGCCCTCGTGTATTTAAGAGCTACAATAGCTTATAGTTGACCCTTTCTAAACTAAATATGTTTCGGTAACATGGGCTGTTGCTAGAAATTTAATAGAGAATATCTAAATTTTTGGCTTTTACCCCTTTGGATTATCATTTGTACAAGCTTGTAACAATTGAGCCTTATGTGCTCGATTTCCCCACAAAAGTCACATGTAGATATGAACTTTCAGTTCTTCCTTGAGATTTCTTCTTGGACAGATCTGGTCCCTCCATTTATTTTCTTATCATTCACCTTAGAATACCCACTTTGTACCCAACACCTTACACGTCTCCTTTAATCTTACCAATTTCCAACATTTGTTCTATGTTTTCAATACCTCCATTTAGCATTATTATTTCTTTTTCCATACTGACCATCTTCAATTTTGTTTCATCAAGCTCATCTATTATAGATAACAGCTTCTTCTTAATGTCTTGAATGATGTTCTTCATGGTAGAGTTTTCCTTCTTTATATTTTCATTTTTTTTTACATGTTTGCACCCACTTTGTATACATTAGCTCATAGGTTTTGTAAATATCCTCACTTTTGTCTTTTAAATCACTGTCATAATCTGAAATTAAATTTTGGACTGATTCATATACATTTTTTCCGAAATTTTAAACTGATTTACCCACAATTTTAGTATCAGTTTCTTCCTTCTTAGTTGCTATTAAGCAAGCAACTAGATTTTTATTGTATAAAGCAACCAGCATAGCACTACTCGCAAATTCTTCTTCACTACTATACTCACTTTCGGATTCATTCTTACTCTAAGTACTTGTATATGACTTCCCTTTTCTCCTCTTCAAGGTGTTAGCACATCCAGTTTGCATATGTCTGAAGCCTTGACATTCATGACATTGATTTTTCTTCACTTTTGTTCACCCTTTTGAGTTTTAGCTTGTTGTTTGAAGTTATTATTTAATGAGCTCCGATTGTTTTATGTAAACTTGAGTCTATCGTTTTTCAACTTCTTTAACCACTTTTTGAAATTTCTTGTCAATAACTCGATATCCTCATTCTCATTGGATTCATCTCCAAATTCATTCAAGACTTTACCAATCTCGGCTTGCAATGCCAATTCTTTGTTCTTTTCACATTTATCTCTTAACAAATTCATCTCAAAGTTAGTAAGAATCTCAATTATCATATCCAAAGATAATTTATTGATATCATGGGTTTCTTTTATAGCTGCAATTTTTGGTATGAATCTCGGAAGCAATAATCTTAATGTCTTCTTAACAATTTTCAGATTCGAAAAATTCTTCCCAAGTTGATGAGCTTGGTTTGCTATGTCACGTAGTCTCTCATAGAAGTCTCTAATAGTTTCACTCTCATCCATCTTCATATCTTCAAATCTCACAGTGAACATATGAAGTTTTAAGGCTATCACAAATTTCGATAACTCAAATCTTACACTTCTTTCGCCGATTCACTTGCATAAATCATACTAAAACGTCCTTCATTGACAACACTGAATATTGGGTTCAATGCATGAGAATTGCCAAGCGCTCCCTCTTCTTCATCTCTTGTCCTTTCAAATGGATCTTTAAGTATCGCTTCATTCTTTTCATCAATCGTCATTAGATGTGTCCAACTATTCAACACCGAAGTCCATGCTGTAATGCCTTTGCTTGAATGAATACTTTGATTCTTGATTTCCAAGCAGGGTAATTCGAACCATCTAGTGACAGAGGCTTAATTATTAATGCCCTTTCTCTTATAACCATAATTACGAAACACAGATATGCTCCAAACTGATGTACCAAGTTCTAATTCAGTGACCCGCTCTGATAGCAATTGAAAATCTGAAAGGGTGTAGTTTCGCACAAATTATTAACCAACCGCAACAACTATAAGTTTCTGACAAATAAGAAATAAAAAATGAAATATGAAATAAATAAATTAACACTCGAGATTTGGTAATGCAGTTCATCACACCTTGCCTACATTTGTGGGCCCTCACCTAGCTTAATCATTTTTAACAAAGAACAATAATAGTTTTACTCAAGGCATAACAGAGCCAACTAACCTAGCCCTTGACACTGTCCCTTGTCCTCACAACCCGTTTAATTCATTCACACCCAACAACATGACCGCTTCGTGCTAATATCAACAGAGGATTTTCTTAATAATGTTTAACAATAAAGATATTAAACAACTCAAGTGATTGAAACAATAATAGACATAAACAAAGACACTTGGGATAAGAAAAAAAACTTCCCTAAAAATTCAACTTCTTCAAAAAAAGAACGAGAAGTTGTCCACCAAGAAATCTATTGTGAACCTTCAACAATGTCACTGAAATATCCCATGCACAACAATCATAACAACTCATCAAAACAACAAATGTTTCATCACCGAAATGTTAAACAAATAGAGTTGCGACACCTATGACAACTGTTGGACGTTTTTCACCCAAAAACCACACCAAGACAATCCAGAAAAAATCACCCAATAGACAGAAAGCATAGCTGCACAATAATGATGGATAGATAGTGTAATTTTAAAATTCAAATTGGATTTATTTCCTTGTATGAATAACAATATTTTTAAAATGAAATAAAATCATAGGAAAATTACTTTCTTTCTTACAGGAACCTTCATTATGAACTTACCTTATTAGAAATGGTTTATCCAAAAGGATCCTACTAATTGTGAAGGTCGTATATTAGCCCTGTAATTACTAGAAGATTTTTGGCAAAGATGACATCAAATTTATTCAAATTTAAATCCATCCAGTTGACTAAAGATGCAAGTGAAGCAATGACTAGTTGAAGAAATTAACTATTTAAAGAAAAGTAACAATACTTGTAAAGAAACCAACATACACAGACTTTAGAAACATTCGAGCAACATCTATATTCTTGAGAGTCATATTATTCTCATTGTGCCTTAGAAAGTGAAATCACTCTATCAAGAGAGAAATTATTATTTGAGAACTTACTTTTGATTTTATATTTTATTTTTTTGTAAGCTTTTAGAAGTTTGTTATACACTTCGAATGTGGAAGGTTGGAGAACCTTGAAAAATATATACTCGTGAGCTTGAAGAGACTCATCAAATTACTACTTAGTTTTTATAGTTAAACACTCAAGTTAAATATTTAGAGACTAGACGTAGGCTTGAATGGTAAGCCGAACTAGTATAAATCAAATGCGTCCTTTTATCTCTTCTCTTCACTTTTAAATTTCTGCATTATATTGTGTGTGTGTTTATTTCAACAAGAGGCTCCTTCACTTTATAATATGCTCCTTCTGTTTTCAACCTGCAAGACGTTCTTTTTAAGTTTATTGGCGTCTTCTATTTTAAATTGTCTTTTAACAGAACTTTTCATTCAGGAGGCTCCTATGGTTTAACAAGCTTTTTATTACTTAATAGGCTCCTTCCATTTAAATAGGATCTTATTGTATAATAAGCTCTTAATGTTTTAATTATAGACAGGCTCTTGTCATTTCTTTTTGAGCTGAAAGTAACTTGCAAATTTTTTTAAATCACACACAACTCATCTGTCCTCTTGCATGTGTCTGCTTTATCATTTGATATCAGAACAAGGTTTCATATTTTTTTGTTTTACAACATGTGATAGATCATGGCAAAGACCTTGAGAAGTTTTGAAAGAAATATGTCTCAAAGCCTCCCTACTTCAATGGAAACAACTGCTTATACTAGCAAGGGAGAATGACCATATATCTCTAATCTGTAGATATTGACGTGTGGAAAGCAATTAGAGTTAGAGCTATAATTCCCACTTCTGATAACATAGAAGTATAGACTAATGCTACTAAAAGAAATGCACAACTAAACGCTAAAGCAAAATATCATCTAATCTGTGAATTATCTCTAGGAGAATATAAGAAAATATCCTATTGTTTTACAGCAAAGTAAATATGGAACAGACTACAAGTCACGTTTGAAGGAACAAATGAGGTAAGGAAGCATAGAATAAGTCTTTTAGTGCATCAATACGAAACTATTGGCATAAAACCAGGGAGAGATCATAAATGAATTATTCGAACGCTTCAACAACATCATCATGGCCTTAAAGAACTTGAGAAAGATATATCCCAATGATGAGCTCGTAATAAAGATTCTTAGGTCACTATGAAAGGAATGGAGACCTAAGGTGACAACTTTAAAAACAGTAAAGGATCTAGACACTATTTCACGCGACTGGTTATGAGGAAATCTGATGAATCATGAAACCGAGCTTAAATACGATGATCATCTCACTTGAGCTTAATTTCATGGATCCTCCTACAGAAAATTAATGGCACTAAAAGCAACTGATGAATCAAACGGTGATGAAAGTGACACTAAGTTAAAAATAGATAGAGATGATGAGTTCAACTTTATGGTCAAAAAATATGCCCACTTCTATAAAAAAACTAGTGAAGAAAAGAGAAGCAAATAAGAAAGCTGGAAACAACAGGTTCCTATCAAAAGGCAGCAACAATAATAACAATACACAAAACAATCAAATCATATGTTATCACTACAAGAAACCTAGACATACAAGACTAAAATGTCCTCTTCTTTAAAAGGACAATTTAGAGAACAAAAAATCCAGAAAGGAAGCAATGACTGCAGCTTGGTCATATAAGGATTCTGAAAACTTTAAAGAAAAAAAGCTAGAAGAAGTCAATAACGTTTGCTTCATGGCTAAATCAGGAGACGATAAGGTATATTATTCTGACTCTAATATTGAAGTTGATGAATTGAAAAATGCATATCATGAATTGTATGATCAATATAAAAAGTATTGAAAAATGCATATCATGAATTGTATGATCAGTATAAAAGGTTAACAGTGAAGTATTTCAAAGAAGTTAAGAAGTCCAAGAGCAATGATGCATCTCTGAAAAGTAAGATTAAATCATTGGAATTTGAGAATGAGAATTTGGCGGCCAAGAAACTTAAGGTTAACTATAAGCAAAAGGTTTCTGAAAATGAAGTTCTGGAAGAAAGAGTGGCTAAATTAGAAAATACGCTACTAAAAAATGATTATGATAAGGTATTAGAAGAAAAAATCGCCGTTTTAAAACTTGAAAAGGAGCAAAGTGATGTAAAGATATTATCTCTATAAAAGGATTCGGAAAATTTTGTTGATGGAAGGAAGAATCTTGATGCATTGCTTGGTTGGTACATGCATTTTTGGTAAGGCTGGACTATGAGACAATGAAAATAAAAATATTAGGCCATACAAAAACTTCTTTATTAAGTCCAGTAACAGCTATAGCCAAAACAACAAGAACTTGCTAAATGACAAAAATCATAACAACTATTATTCACCTAGTCTGTGCTATTACTGTGGTAAACATGATCACATTAGTCATTTTTGTAATTTTTGTAAAAAGAAATGATCTCAAATGTATGTTTAAAGACCGAAAGGTCAAACTACTAACCTAAAAGGACCCAAAAATTTAGGTACCTAAAATGAGATCATGCTTTCTGTAAATATGTTTCAAAATGGAGACAAGGGAGAATCAATGGATAGTTGATAATAGTTGTTCGAGACACATGATAGGTGAAATATCACACTTCAACTATATTGAAAAAAAAGGAAAAAGGTAATGTTGTCTTTGCAGAAAAAATAAAGCAAAGGTTACAAGAATTGGTAAAATTAGTGATTCTAACTCTACCTGTATTGGTAACATCCTCGTTGTTAATGGTTTGAAACATAACTTGTTAAGTGTGAGTCAGCTATGTGACAAGGGTTACAAAGTTATTTTTTATGCATCTTATTGTGAAATTGTCGATATTCATAATGATAATATTGTGTTTGTTGGTCCTAGAAATCAAAATATATATTGTGCTAAACTAGAAGACATGTCCTCACAAAGTGTTAAGTATTTTGTTTCTCTAGAAAAGGATTCGTTTATTTGGCAAAAAAGCTTTGGACCTGTCTATATGGGCATTCTATCAAAATTGTTCAAAAACAAGTTAGTAAGAGGACTATCAACCTTAAAGTTCAAAAGCAATCAAGTTTTTCAGGCTTGTTTAAAAAGTAAACAAGTCAGAAGTAGCTTTCCTCTTAAAAATATTGTGTCTACTAGCGAACTACTTGAACTTGAGCACATGGATTTATTCAGTCCCACTAGGACTCAAAGTTTTAATGGTAAACATTACGGTTTTATTCCAGTAGATGACTACTCCATATTTACATGGGTTTATTTCTTATCAAATAATGATAATGCTTATGAAATGTTTAAGAAGTTTTGCAGAAAAATTCAGATAGAAAAAGGGTACTGCATCACTTCAATTTGGAGTGATCATGGAGGAGAATTTGATAACATAAAGTTTGAAGAATTTTGTAATAGTGATGCTATTACTCACAACTTCTCTTGTCCAAGGATGCCTCAGCAAAATGGAGTTATAACAAGAAAGATCAGAACTTTGGTTAATATGACCAGGACCATGCTGTGTCAAAGTGGACTACCTCATAGATACTGAGTAAAAGCAATATCCACGGCATTTTATGTACTTAACAAATGTCTTATCAGTCCTATTCTAAAAAAGACCCCATATGAGCTGCGAAAAAGAAGAAAACCAAATGTTGCTTACTCTCGAGCATTTGACTACAAGTGTTTTATTCTAAACAATGGAAAAGAAAACCTTGGAAAGTTCGATGTGAGATCAGACAAAGTTATTTTCATAGGCTACAGTACCACTAGTAAAGGATTCAGAGCATAAAATAAAAGAACAAAAAAGACAGAAAAATCAATACATTTGGTATTTGATGAAGTATTACCTTCGACGACAACAACCGACTCAGATGATAAAGAGCATCCATTGGTACCTACAAATACATCGGAGAATCAAACTACACTCTAATACCTTCAGAATTACAAAAACAATAAGGTCCTTCTGAAGCTAGGACAGAGCAAACTCTTTCCTTAAGCACTTCTCAGCAAGAGCCTCTGCAATTAAAAATACCAAGAGAATGGAGAGGTCTTGATACATATCAATATATTTTGGGAGATCCCTCTAAAAGTCTAAGAACAAGATCATCATTTAAGAACAAATTTGTTCCTCTCATCTCACAAATAGAACCAAAGATCGTAGAAGAGGCCCTTACTAACAAAAACTGGGTTCCAGCAATAAAAAACAAACTAAATCAATTTGAAAAAAATAAAGTCTAGAATCTAATACCTCATCCTCAAAATAAGTCAATCATTGGGACTCGGTGGGTATTTAGAAACAAACTTGACGAATATGGTAAGGTGGTAAGAAACAAAGGCAGACTTGTAGCTCAAGGATACAATCAACAGGAAGGTATTGAGTTTGATGAAACTTATACACCTATTGCTAGATTGGAATTGATTAGAATTTTACTTACTTTTGCAAACTATAGAAATTTCAAGTTGTTCAAAATGGATGTTAAAAGTGCATTCTGAAATGGTTACATTAACGAAGAAGTATTTGTTAAGCAACCTTCAGGTTTTGAAGATGAAAACCATCTTGACTACGTGATAAAATTACCAAAGCTCTGTATGGTTTAAAGCAGGCTCCTTAAGTATGGTATGAGTGGTTAACTAACTTTCTGCTTGAGGATAATTTTGAGAGAGGAAAGGTCGATAAAATCTTATTTATTAAAAGAAAGGAAAATGATTTACTCATAGTGCAAATATATATTGATGAAATAATATTTAGTGCTACTAATACATCATTCTGTGAAGAATTCTCAACATTAATGCAGGGGGAGCTTGAAATGAATATGATGGGAGAATTATCATTCTTTCTCAGATTACCAATCAGATAAACAAAAAAAAAGGAATCTTCATTAGCTAAGACAAATACATAAAGAAACTCATCAAAAAATATTATTTTGAGAATGTCAAACTAATGGGTACTTCCATGAACACTGGAATTAAACTTGATAAAAAGGCAAAGCTACATATGAGACCAAGTATAAAGGAATGATTAGATCACCACTATATCTTACAAGTTCAAGACCAAACATTATGCTTAATATGTGTCTTTGTGCACACTGTTAATCAAATCCAAAAGAAAACCACTTTCAAGCAGTCAAAAGAATCTTTCGATATCTCCATAGAACTATGAATTTTGGACTATGATATCCAAAAACTGATTCATTTGACATAGTGATCTATTGTGATGCAGCTTATGCAGGTGATAAAGTCGATCGAAAAAGCACAAGTGGTCACTATCAATTTCTTGGAGGATGTCTAGTATCGTGGTCCTGTAAGAAGCAAAATTGCACAATGCTTTCAATGACTAAAGAGGAATACATAGCAGCTACTAGTTGTTGTGCTTAAATCTTATGGATGAAGCATCAACTATAAGATTTTTCTCTAAGCTTTTCTCATATTCCTATATTATATGATAATACTAATGCTATAAATCTTTCTAAAAATCATGTACATCACTCTAAGACTAAGCATATGGAAATCAAGCATCATTTTCTTAGAGATCATGTTTTAGAAAAAACCATTGATCCTTTGCATGTTAATACTGAGAATCAAGTATCTAACATTTTCACCAAGCCATTTTCTAAAGATAGATTTTGTGTATTAAGAAAAGAGTTTGGTATATGCAAACTCTCTAATATTATTTATGCATGAATATCCTCTACTACTTGTCTTTGCATTTTATTTAGTAGGCTCCTTTTGTTCTGATTCTTTAGAAACTCCCTCAATTTAGTAGGCTCCTTAGAGTCTAAAAGGCCCCTCTCAGTTTAGAAGCCTCCTCTTAGTTTAGTAAGTTTCTTCTAAATTAGAAGTCTCCTATTCGTTTTAGAAAACTTCTCTTGGGTTGACATTCTAAGTGACATATTTCCTAAAAATAGGGAGCCATTTATGACATCATTTCGTGTAAGAGAAAGATAACGAATTTTGAATCGTTAACAAAAAGAGAGAATATAATTATAATAAAGAGAATATAATAAATAATTAGAGAGTCAAAGAGGCCTTTTTTCGGTTTTAGGGATAGAGGGACTTAGAACCCTCACGATTTCAAAAGTCGACAGATTTTCTTCTTACTATCAATTTCTTTGTTGTCGATATTGACATGTACAATGGGACTCTCTTTATTCTCATCTGATTAATTAGTTATCTATCAGACTATAGAGTGAATGATTTGATCAATTCATATTTGATCCTTTCTTCAACTTGGAGCTTTTACAATAATGCATGTTTCTCCTGACAAATCTACATACGTGTCTGTCAGAAGATACGCAATCGATTACGTTTCCTCTTCTGGCCTATACGTCTACTGATCCTCTTATGAGATTAACGCTCAAGAATCACTTAGTATACTCTAAGTAAACTTCTCTAGTCTTCTCTGTTATTCTCTCTGCACTTTAACTCTCTGCATTCTTATTGCCTCTTATTTTCTCTCTCAAACTTCACCAAGCTCATTTATAGTAGCAAGAACAAAATCAAAAGGACATAAGAAAATTTTTATCTCAACTTCTAGTCATGGCGAAACATCTTATCATGAACAAACATTTGCTTATGATTCCTTGTCTTTGTCTCCCATAGTAGGTCCTCTAGACACTACTACCGAACCTGTCTTTGTCTCCTCAAAGCTCCAAACTTAAGAAATACCTAGTCAGGTGACCCCAAAAGATAGGAAAAGGAAGATTGTTGTTATGTTATCTCTAGATTATCCTGATTCCTCTTCATATGACTAAAAAGAAACAATAAAAAAATCCTTCTGACTCAGAAGAAGAAAAAGAAGAAAAGGTAAAGAAAAGAAAGAAGAAAGTGAAGAAGATGAAGAGACTTTCAGTAAGGGGGAGTTACTAATAAAGGTGAGATTCCATATACCTATTATCTCCCTACCCATTCATACTTCAAAAACTTCCACAAATCCTAAACCTGGTCCAAAGAGAAGAAAGTGTGAAGTGCACTAGGCAATAAATGACGATAGTTCAAATGAAGAACCTTCTCGATTGGGACCAGAGGAAGTATTACAAAACAAGCTCGACAAAAAGAAACTACTGAGGCAAAAGAAAAAGAAAAGGAAGAATCAAAGAAAAGAAAAATGGAAGAAATAAAAAAGGCAAAGAGCCTTTAGCCAAAGAAAATGTTGAGGATGTCATTACAAGGAATGAGTTAATCCTCGAAGAGGCTTTATTCGAAGAAATACCTAAGGCCAAAAGAACAAAATCGAAGAAACTAACCATTCTTTAGAAGGGAGAGGTTTTAATACCAGTGAAATTATTCCAGACAATGGAGATTGAAGCAAGATACAAGATGTGCTACAAGAAGAGAAAGGTGGTAGCTGGACGCATCTTTCCTCCCCATCTATTCGATGATATAGGGATTCCTATCACTTACTATTTTCTTGCTGTTGGTTAGGAGAATTTCTTAAGCTTGGATGAAACTGTGCGTGATGAATTGGTCAAATGTTTTGACACATATATGAGAAAGGAAGAAATTGGTGGGAAGCCAGAAATCATCTATTGGGTAAGAAATTGCAAGATTCTGGTCACAAAGGAAATCTTAGGAAATCTTCTGACTGCAATTTCTGAAGGTAGGACAGACCTTCCTTGTCATAAGGGGGATATTACTGAAATTGATTTAGGAGAAGTAGTGAACTTCATTTGTATGAATACTGAAAATGCCTATGAAGGGAAACCCTGGTGCAAACACTTAGACCTTCTATTAGGATGCCTTGCATCCATTTCGGCTACCACCATTTTTCCAAGTAGTAGTCCAGTAGAGAGGTGTAGTCTCTTAGACACTTATATGGTTTACAATTTGTTGAAGGGCAATAAGATGAATCTCCTACCAATGATCCTAAAGTTCATGGTAGACAAGGAAAGTCACAATAACACAACTGGTGTTTTACCTTGTGGAATGTTGTTAACTAAGATTTTTGCACATTTTGGAGTGCCGTTTGATAACCTTAATTGGTATGAGCCAGCAAAGTTTGCATCTTTCATTCCTTACCAATTTGGGTACAAAATGAAGGACAATGCGTGGGTTGAAAAGAAGTCAGAAAGAGCTACAAGTATCTTGAGTACAACCCCACCAAAGTCAATCCCTGTTCCACTCTAAAGCACGAATGACCTATCTTGCAACAAATAAGGAACATTCGCTCTAATCAGGATCAAATACTAAACAAATTGATAGCCTCCAAAACCAAGTCCTAGATTTGCAAGTTCTCCTTAGGAAAAATCCTCACTGACTGTGTCAATCGATTTTTTTCCTTATTTCATTCTGTTTTATTTCACTTCCTCCCTATGCTTTTTTACTTTTGATAACGACAAAGGGGGAGAGTTTATGTGGACATTTTTTTGCATTTTTTGCATATTTCTATATATATGATGATATATTTCTCAATGTTGCCTCGATTATATATGTGATTGATTCTATTATTAAACTTGTGAAAATCTATCATATATAAACGATAGGTTCCTTTCTTAAGAGACAGGCTCCTTTTAAATGTCTGAATATATATAAAAGTCACAGATATCTTTTGAAATCATCTATTATCTTTTTAAATTTCGAAAAATATATCTATTATTACTTATCATCTTAAAAAAGGGAGAGACTGTTAGCTTAAGGTTTATATTTAACGATTTTGGTAATAACTACATAATATTTCAAAATTCAAATTGGATTTATTTCCTTGTATAGATAACGGTATTTTTTAAAAGAAATAAAATCATAGGAAAATTACTTCCTTTCTTACAAGACCTTTCATTATGAACTTACCTTATTAGAAATGTTTTATCTGAAAGAATCCTACTAATTATGAAGGTCGTATATTAGCCCCGTGATTACTGGAAGATTTTTGGCAAAGATGACATTGAAGTTATTCAGATATAAATCCAACTAGTTGACTAAAGATGTAAGTAAAATAATGACTAGTTGAAGAAATTGACTATTTAAAGAAGAACAATAGCACTTGTGAAGAAATGAACATACACAAACTTTTGAAACATTCAAGCAACATCTTATTCTTGAGAGTCATATTATTTTTATTGTGCCTTAAAAGGTGAAATCAATCTATTAAGAGAGAAGTTGTTATCTGATAACTTACTTTTAATTTTACATTTTATTTTTTTGTAAGCTTTAGAAGCTTGTTATACACTTCAAGCTTAGAAAGTTGGAGAACTTTGAAAAATATGTACTCGTGAGCTTAAAGAGGCTCGTCAAATTACTACTTAGTTTATAGTGAAACACTCAAGTTGGATACTTAGGGACTGGACCTAGGCTTGAGTTGTAAGCCGAATCAGTATGAATCGACTGCGTTCTTCTCTTTTCTCTTCACTTTTAAATATTTGCATTATATTGCGTGTGTGTTTATTTCAGAAAGAGACTCCTTTACTTTATAACAGGCTCCTTCTGTTTTCAACATGCATGAGGTTCTTTTTAGTTTTACTGACGTCTTTTGTTTTAAATTATTTTTAATAGAATTTTTCATTTAGTAGGCTTTTGTCATTTAACAAGCTTTTTATTGCTTAACAGGCTCCTTCTGTTTAAATAGGATCCTATCGCACAACAAGTTCCTGTTGTTTTAATTATAGACTTGCTCCTGTCATTTCTTTTTAAACTGAAAGTAACTTGCAAATTTTTTTAAGTCGCATACAATTCACCCCCCCTTTTGTGCGTGTTTGCTTTATCATTTCACACATAACCAAAAATTTGCACATTGTTCCTTCACAAAGACATGGAGTAGCAGTCCAAATTATTCACCCATATGTGCAGAAATGCAACTGCCAAGAATAGTTCAATAGAGCATGTAATTGCTTACGCAAAAACAAAAAAACGCAGCTGCATACAGCCTTACTACACATTTTTTGGCCAAAAAATCGCAGCTGCAAATCGTCAATCATAGTCTCCACAAATTCAACTACCTTAGATAATCATTATCACCAAAATAGGCTTCCCGAAGATAGCTACAAAAATCACCAAAATTATTCACACTATCTTTATTTAGATATGGTGATTTTATCCCAAATAATAAATTTTATCTTCATGATGTAGTTTATCTTTCATGTAATTTTATTTTTAAAAGTCTCAACCAAGTTAAACTTCCAAATATATCCAACTATGTCTAAATACAAATAATGCTCAAAATTAATTTACAAGATATCATAACATATATCTTAACAAAATCCAATACTCTAATCAACAATCCCTTATGACTATCACTTTTCTCATTGCACCCATCAAAATCCCCTAGCCTTGATGGATTTTTGACTCATTTCTTTCAATAGACCTGGACTATCACTGGACAAATTTTTACATAAGCTTTCTTGGAAACTTTGCGCTCAGGTAAGATATTGCACAAAATCAATCGCACCTTTGTATGCCTTGTACCAAAGAAGTTAATCCCTGGCTCCTTATATTACCGACCTATTTCCTATTGCAATACCATTTACAAGGTCATTGCCAAGCTTTTAGCTAAAAGATTGAAAAATTCTTGCTTGAACATGTCGCTCCTACTTAAGGTGTTTTCATTTCGGGACGTTCTTTCGAAGACAATATATTGCTTATGTAAGAACTTCTTAAGGAGTGTCAATCTAGAAAAAACTAAAGAGTTGCACCTAGAAAATCGATTTTTCCAAGGCCTTCAACACAATTAGATGGACATTTATCCAAGCTTACCTTGATGCTTTGCAATTTCCTATTCAATTTACAAAATGGATCATATTATGTCTGCAAACCTGATCAGTAAGCATCATTGTCAATGGAAGCTGCAATGTGAGAGGGGGATTAGGCAAGGAGATCCCCTTCACCTTATCTTTTTGTTTTGGTCATGGAGAGGTTGTCTCGAATAATTGGTTAGTTGACTTCACACAACGGTCACTTTTGCTATAATCATAAATGTTGTGCTCTTAAACTCACTTATCTGATGTTTATCGATGATCTAATGCTTCTATCTGGAGTCGACAGGTTCTCCATTAGTATTCTTAAAGACATCCAAACCTGATTCTCAAATTGGTATGTTCTGAGAATAAATCTCCAAAAAAGAAGCTTTTATTGCTCCTCGGACATGCATAATTCTCTTGAGCTTGCTAGCTTTTTGGGAATGGAGTTAAACACACCCCTTTAAATACTTAGGAGTTCCCCTCTCTCATGTCAAACTCCGTTATTCTGATTGTATTCCACTCCTAGAACGATATAAATCTAAAATATTAGCTTGGCAAAATCGGTTTCTTTATATGGATGTTAAGGTCACGCTTATTATTTCAGTTATCAGTAGCTTACAGATTTATTGGATTAATCACTTAATTATGCCCAAGAAGGTGATCGAAGAGTTATACATAATTATTAATTCCTTCCTCTGGTCAGGTTATACGGATAATGCAAAGAAAGCCAAAGTGAAGTAGGGAGAGGTGACAACTACCAAGCAACAAGGAGGCTAAGGCATACTCTTTACAACTACCATGCAAAAGGTTCTTCTATGCAAAAAAATCTAGAGGTCACTAATAGATAAAAACACCATTTGGATTAAGTGGCTTCACGAAACATATCTCCTTTTCAAAGTTTCTGGCAACTACCTATCATCAAGTGGTTTTTGGGTCTTTCATCACATGCTCAAAATAAGGGATATTATTTATCCATATATTCATTATCAATCGGGCAATGGCACACCCATATGGTTATGGTATGATAATTGGACTGACTTCAATCCATTAATACGCAGGAATGATCTAACGCATCTCAGACACCGCATCCCTCACAATGCTAAAGTCTCATCACTCATTTCCTAAGAGCAATGGACTGGCCATTTTAGAGGTCTTCATACGCTATGTTAGTTTTTCCCTAGTCTCAAAGACAGAAGCAATGTGGATACAGTTGTGTGGAAACTCCACCCCAAAGTTTTTTTTACTAACAAGTCATGCTACAAACTTCTCCAAACTAATTCCCCAGCGGTTCCTTGGTGTTCTCTTCTCTGGCAAAAATGAATCAGTCCCAAAGCTTCCATATGTACTTGGTTAGCAATCAAAAACAGTCAAGCACTAAAGATCGATGGCAGTGGACTTTTAACCCCATTTGTGATTTATGCAAGACACTCGCAGAAGACATAAACAATTTATTTTTCAATTGCAGCTACTCCACAACAGTATGGAGCCAACTTCTCCATAAACTTGCACAATATATCAATGTATACAATTGGACTACTACATTCCAATATATCATTAGCGTATCTCAGTCACAAAAGACGGATAACTTGCTTTTTCAAACAGCACTTTCCCTCACAGTTATAATATATGGAAGAAAGAGGAATAGAAAGATCTCTCAACAGGAGCAAACAAGCCCTTATCAACTAGCTGAACTCGTCATTAATGAGATTTGAGGCCTTGTGATAGCCAAAGTCGTTACCCACAAACTCTCCAACAGTATGAAAGTAAACTGGTTTTTATAATGTACCTTTGTTGAAAGACCTTTTTGGAATTTCATAACAAAAACCTCATTGTAATGTTGTAAATAGTTTATCATTGTAATGTTATAAATAGTTTAACTATAGTTAATGAAAATTCCTTCAACTTAAAAAAAAAAGCTCAATTTAGTTATCTCATTGCTTTTTTTTTTTCACCCACAAGGTGTCTTAGGCAAGTCCCAACTATGGGAATGCACCTTTAAGTCATCCACACCCAAGCTAATTCCCGCTCGAACCGAACAGGTCCCTTACAGAAGGCAAAACTTTAGTCCCAAATTTTAATATTCTAGTCTCTATTTTACATTTTCTCAAATATTTGTGACAGTGGTCTTTAATTTATTACCGCGTGTCCCTCCTTAACTAATATTGTCATTGTTATACTCTTCTTTCCTTGCAGATGTTTGGTTTTTCTTTTATCAAAAGTTTTTGTTTGATCTGCCTCTAATTGCATCTTTCTTTTACTTTTTTTCTTCAGAAAATAGATTTCTATACATTGGTTACCCAAAAATGAAAAGTAAGCGAGAATTCTATACCTTTGTAATCAGTAGAATGGTCTTGAGGTACACACAGCAGGATTCACACGCGATACAATGCGAATTCGTGATTCATCTGGCTGGCATCAGCTTTGCTCCTATCAATCAAGTCTAATGCCTGGACATTATAGTTTACATGCCATTGATTACACGTCTCAGATTTGCTATCACACTATTCCGCGGCAACTGGTCAATAAATATGGAATTTGGAACATGCCAGCAGGCTAAATTCATCATCATAATTGCATAAGCATTACTTAGAGCGTCAAATGCAAACAACTTGACAAATTAAACACT
The DNA here is from genome assembly GCA_027575705.1 of Erythroxylum echinodendron. Taxonomy (NCBI): domain Eukaryota; kingdom Viridiplantae; phylum Streptophyta; class Magnoliopsida; order Malpighiales; family Erythroxylaceae; genus Erythroxylum; species Erythroxylum echinodendron. Next base: position 33,630,481 of record JANZXR010000171.1, read on the forward strand.
CTTTTAAGAGTTGACTGTACAAAAATGTTAGCTCGGTGTAAAAGCTTCCAATGTCGACTGAAAAGGCTTGCACCAATTGCCCTCAATGCATTGCCAGATATAGACTCATTATAGCTGGAATTCGTCAAACAAGTAACCCTTTTAAAAATCGTTGTGCATTTCACTCATCCCTTGATGATAATAAAAGGAGCACAAATATAAATATGAATCCTGACAAAGTGCTGAGAAGGTGCTTGTCATTAGCCAATGCGTGAGAAACGTGTAAAACACCTTAATCTATAATCCACTAAATCAAAGAAATCCAATCTTCTTAGAATTCTGGACACAACAGAATTACGCTAAAACAAGGCAGCACTGTACCGTACCAAGTAACTCCTTCCAATTACTCGTAGTCATGATCTTCCAAAGCAGTCAAAATCATCCTACAAAAGTAAAAGTGCAAAACAACTAAGACCTGAGAGATTCAAGAATGAAGAAACTTTTACTAAAGATAGCAGTTCTGAAATCATTGGCATACCAGAATATGGACAGAAAGAGGAGAATAATAAGATAGAAGAGTTTGAAAAGTCTCAGCTTCTTTTCCCAATGAAGCTGGTTGAATATCTCAGTAACATCTATAAGATGTTGTTTTCGTGTATAGCTGTTCATCAAAATAGAGTAATCAGAAAAGCAACTATATGAAGTTCCAACTGGATGAAAGTAAAGAAAAAAGCTTAGCAAATTTCAAGAATCTCAATGCTCAAACAATATCCACTAGGATAATTTGGGCCATTTAACAGGAGGCCATCATCTCATGTGCCGCATTTCATGACGTCAATTGTTCCAGAATTTTAGGTACATCCTGAACATTGAACGAACATGCTTAAGAAATAATAAGCTCAGGCATGAAAACAAACCAAGAACTGACCTAAGATACAGAAAGTGTCATTGAAAAACATAATTTGAACTTCAGATTTGAAAATGTGACAGCAAGCCTGTACTTGGAAGTCTTTGGATCAAGCAAGCCGAAAGGCTTCTCAAGCATCAAAGCCCTTCTAAATTAATAGATATAAATGAGGGCATGACAAGGCCATTTATACTTAAGAGTGCAACCCATTTAAGGCAGACAGGGAGTAAAGACTTCTCAAGCATCAAAGCCCTTCTAAATTAAATGACAAGGCCATTTATTCTTAGAGTGCAACCCATTTAAGGCAGATGGGGAGAAAACTGGGAACATATACCCCTCAGAACTGTACCAAGAAATCTATAATTTGCAGAATCAAACATACATTATATTGGCTCCAAACCAGCAAATTATTGTACATTCTGAAGTTGAATGTATCCTCACAGTCTTCTGATCCTATTCCGCTAGCAGTAACTTTTACCCTAAACTTAATAACTCTTTTTCCAAACGAGTGAACAACTATCAGCATGCAAAAGAATGGATTGAGTAGCAATAAGACGAAAAAAGTATGCCATTTATCTATATTGCTAAACATTGCACCGTTTTTATGTAATAACCAAAAGATTCAAATCCAGTACACAAGCCCCCCTAACCACCTGTCCACAGGTAAAATCCACCCTCCTAGATAGAACAAATTTAAGTGCCCAAAATTGATGTTGAAGTGAATTAAGAACAAAAGAGGACTTACAGCCTGTAGTTGTAGTAAAGGTACGGAACACATAACAGTGACATGCACCAGTGCCCCGTCAGAAGATAAAACAAGCATAAAACTGCTACTGCTATGTACTCGGGAAGAATCACTTTGTTTATTCGTGATGAGGAGTCATAAGGATTGATATAATCGAACTCTAAATCCGCCAAGCACATTAGCTGCAACATGTGATCAATAAGTTAGATTCCAAACACCAAAAGCAGAGCACAGACAATGCAAGAAAGTATCCAGTTTAGCTACATCAACGGTTAAACAAAAGACAAGCTCATCTTTTTATCTTCTAGTTTAGTTACTCTTCAGAAATTACCTTAAAAGGAACCTTCCAGTAATACGAGCAGCATGAATATAGTTAGCGCTCAGAACTTAATAATAGTTAAAAATTGGAGTAATGCGTGCTCAGATGATAAAAAATCCAAAACCTAATCACCCAACCACTAAATAATTTGGATTAAAGAATTTGAGAAAGCCAATGTCATAACCCATCCTTGAGCTTAGGAAAGCTTAATAAGCAACACTAACAAAATCCCAGATAACAGAAAGCCAAAGGAAAAAGAGAGCAACAGCAAGGAATCACAAAAAGCATCAAACTTCCCAAACATTGTATGAAATTCAGTGAATTGATTATTAACCAAAAAGAAAAAGAAAAGAGGTATAATAGACCTGGAAGACGATGATGACAAGTAGGGCTATGAGGAAAAAGAAGGCTGTCAACCACACATAGAGATCCCCCATCCTCCTTTCCCCTAATCTAATATCTCCTTCTCTCTTCTCTTTTGTTCAGTCTTAGGGTTCGGGGATGGTGGATATGGTTTCTTCTCTGAAAGAGATAGAAATCTGTTTTAACTTAACAGACAGTGCCCATCAAGTTAAATTGAATCGAGATTCCTTCCCGTATTAGAAAGTTTTTTTTGTTTTCCTATGATCCATAGTATAAACATTTTTTTATTAAAACCAATTATTGCTTAGGGTGATTTTTGATGATGAACTTTAATTAGTCTTTAGTTCACAGATAATAAATATATATTCTTCAAATAATATGTTCTTGGGAGATGCCTGATCACTACAACATATGTATGTTTTGACTACGTTTTAATTGGCGACAATTGTCGCTAAAAGTTATCTTTTGGTTACAATTTAGTGATTCGTCATATGAAGTCTGACATTTTGTGAATGATATTAAAAACTGGTGGTAAATAAATATATTTGACAACAATTACAGAAAATTGTTACAATAAGAGTACGTTTTTTCAATTTTTACAAAATTTTGTCCGCAATATAACAAGTTTTGCCACGAATATGAATATTGTCGCAAGTAGTCATGAAAATTTTATATTTTTAGCGCCGATTATCCTAAATCGTCATAAACAATGCCAACAAATAGTGACGGAAAAAGTCTTTCGTCGCCAACCATACAAAGTTTTGATAATCGAATATATTTTGCTACCATTGTTGAGAAGCATTGCACAAAAGATGCTAAAAATTTTTGTGACTAAATTTTGGTCGTCAAAAACTTGTTTTGTTGAGTGATAATTGGGCGTATGTTGATTTGTTGATTAAATTTAATTAAATTATGATAAATGATTAAAAACAATCAAAGGGCTTCATGTATTATATAATGTTGATAAGACTTCAAGGGTTCTATTTGATGACAAAAAATTATGAACATATGAATCTACACAGATATTCTAATAATGATGTTGCTACAGCAAGAAGGCCATCAAATTGGTCAAAGGGTTGACTTCCTTCTGATTTGGTTTCTCTAAGGCTGTGCAAGAAGGCCTAGGACACATAAAGAAATTCCTTGACCCCAAGCTTTCCAACTTATCATCTGCATCCAAACCTGCATCATAGCTTGAAAAAAGATTCAATAACAGGTAGGGATGGTACTTTCAGCTCAGTTACGCCTTATTAGAGTCGAAATTACCAGAATATTTGATAAAATTCAAATAAATATTTAAATGATTTGAATTTCACTTTTAAAATAACAATTATTTTTAGGTATACCTTAAAATAATATTGATTTAGTTAATTCTATTAAAATAAATGATATTTTAAACTTGACTCGATAAATGAACGATAGGCCCGGATTGCCCGTCCGCCCCAACAAAGAGATCCTCTGTGACTTTTATCTAATACCGACCCTACGCCGTCATCTTTTAGCTACAAAAGAAATCAGGACTACCAGAAACAAAAACAACCCCCCAAACAGTCATATTCTTCCGCTGGGCTCCTATTCTAGACAGGACCATGAAGATAAAGAAAGTGAATCCAAGTTACTTACTTTCCAAACTAAACGGTGAGTAGTGAAGTTCAAAATGGTCAGGATCCGTCTCCCTCAAGAGAGGCAGTCTCTTCTCCTTCACGTAAATATCAATCGCCGCCTTTATCAAATCCTTCACTCTACACTCCGACGACATAATAACCTTCACTGCCCCTAAGCTTCTCTCTATAGTCACATTCAGCAACAACCTCGTCAACTTCCGGGGCCCAGTACCATTGTTCATATCTGAAATCGCCAGTCTTCTGGGAACCGAAAGGAACCCAACTCGCTGGCCGGCAAGATAGGAATGTGTCTTCATCGAGAAGATACGCAACCCTCCGGTGGAGGCTGGACGCGAAGACCTGCCAGTGAAATGGTTAGAGATCGTAGGATGACGGGAGATCATAGCTAACCGATCAGCAATACTAATACGTTTGGTACCTTTTTTAGTATAATGTTTTTATGTTGATAGGAAAGAGTGAGAGAAAGAGAGAGGGGTGTGGTTAGAGGACATACGTTGGATCGGTTAGTTGATGAGTTGAGTTCGGTTCGGTTTGGATTTTGAGACAGTTACAGGACAGAGTAGCGAAATTTCCTAGAAGTTGACTATTCGGACGCTAGCAAATGCAACAAAGAAAAGGACGATAACTTCTTATAGACGGATATATATTAGGAAAAATGGATAAAATTTACTAATCCTGATTTTTTTTTCTTTCTTTAAAAATCAACTGAAATGATAGGTTCAGCGTGTTTTCTATACTATTACAAAAAAAATTAAAGATGTAATCAACAAGAATAACATATTATCCAGAAAAAAATAAATTAGAGAGTATTTAGTTAGTTAGTACAGGAAGAAATGAATGAAAAAAGATGGTTAATAATATATTATAATTAGATGAATAATATATTTATATCTTTTTAGAATAATACTTCATACTCCCAATAATTCTGATCGAAATAGAATATAAGATTTCTTACTTGTAATTGATAAAGGGCTATCTAAATGTATAAAACTTCCTACTTTGTGAGTATTGTGAGGGATCATTAATTGTGTGCAATTTTTTTTATATTTTATAAAAATTTATTTTTGTAATAGACTTTTTTATTATAAAAGAATAACCTTATCGTTACTCGTAATTTACGGTAATATCAAAGTAAAAGTAATAAGGAAGAGTAGATTAATGATTGGGAATATAATGATATTAATATCAAGAGATAATTCGATTATAGCTATGATTATTCTACCATGGAAAGGAAATAGACTGCTGAAGCGATGTGAAACCAAGTTTCAATTTATATAATTCCAAGTCAATAATTATTGGCTTTACTTTGTGCACCAATAAACGAAACCGACCATTCTTACATTAAACCACAAAGATTGGACCGACCATTTCCGGGTGGCATTTGCGGATTGCATACACACATGTTTAATCGGGGAATATTCTTCCTAGGCGCCATTGAATTGTGCAATTGCTTTTCTAAGTAGTATGTTCCGTTCCGTGAATACCATAAAAGGCTTCAAATGAAAAAGACTAAGAGCGGCCCAGAACTCTAAATTGAAATGATTCGATGAACTTGCGAGAGGCACATTTGACCATTGACAAACAACAGATTAAAAATTAGTGATATACGAGGATCATTGCCAGCAAATCAGAATCTTCCATAGTCTCCGAGTTCTTCTCACAATTTTACTGATCTTCCGAGCACATAAACATGGAAATAAGAACGCAGGCGGCGAAATTGGCGGTGGGCTTCCCTTGGCCGGATCAACCTCTGAGCTACAAGAAGTGGATGCTCCATTGTTTCTCCGTCTTCTGAGAAAGAAACTTCTAGTACCAAGATCCCCCAACAATTCTGATTTGTCTAAACCTATTTAAAGCCCAGACGGATCATTAATAACCCATCCATGGCGTCATAAATGTAAGAGTCATTTTCTATAAACGTACTGGTAGTTAAGGCAATTAGAACATCTGGTTAGATAGATAAAATGTCCAAAATCTTCACTTACTTTCAAGACAGAAATAGGAGTGATGCAACTCGTAAGTAGATGCAGCATCCTTATCAAGTTTAGGGGTCCGACCTTCCTTGCCATACTTGTCCAAAACAAGCTTAATTGTGTCTTCTACACTACATCCAAGTTTAACCATGATCATCAATGGTCCTGGACTCCCTTCAACTGTTACATTAACCACCACCTTCGCCTCTTTGTTGAACACCTGCTAACAAGGCTTCAATTTTCAGAATCGAACTGTCTCTTCTTTTAGGAAGATCCATGTAGCAAATATAGATCAACCATCGAGATATATCATAATATTACTACACCATCACCACACTATAAACAGTTTTCAAGTTTCAAACTTCGAAGATGATTGTTGTCCATGGAAATATGATATGGGCCGAGATTTGTTCTTTGTGTAGACAACCCTAGTGGTGCTAGGTGATTTTCCGGTGAACGGAATAGTGAGAGGAGAAAAGAAACAAACAGGGAAAACAAAAAATTATGTTTCCTTTTGCAAATCGGAGTAGTGAATTGATTCGTTCAATGATTTCAGAATGAAACACAAATCCAGATATGTGCTCCAACCCCCCAAGCCAAACTAGATCAAAACACTTTCATTATTAACTAAAGACAACGTAGAAACTCATAGCATTACCTCAAAACTCGGACTCTTCGGGCACAAATTCGTCAGAGAACTCGAAGAAACCATCACATCCGCACAAGTCTTAGGCCTGTACAAAAAACCACCTTCACTTTCACTCCCGCTCCACAAACTCCTCCGACTAAGATGATCTTCCCCCTCGCTACGACCACCACCGCACAACATCGGCTCCGAAAAGGACCTCCTGAAAACCTTTCTGGGCTTCGAGTAGTGTTTCCCGGATCGTCGTGGGGTTGACGGAGAAGCCAGCTTGCTAGAAGAAGACGACGGGTGCGGCGGCCTAATCCTCCTTCCGCCACCGGAAGTCGGAGTTCTTCTGCGGAGGTTCCTTTCAGACATGTGGGGTCTGGTCTATGTATATGTATGTATACTTAGAAATAAAGGAGAAGAAAGGACGGTACTAATGTAGACTTGAGTGAAAGGCAATTGTTTTGAGTTGGGTCTGACAAAATATGTGTACTGAGAAAGGAAAGTTAAGAGAGGAGAAGGAAGTTGGAAAGGTAGTTGAAGTTCGCGTGTGGAATCAGGAAGCTAGGACTTGCTGATTCCTTCCGTCTTTTTAATAACTGTCTCGCTCTGTCTTTTGGTTTTCTTTTTTTTTTTTCTATTTAATTTCATGAATTTATCTTTCTTGATTTATTGTTTCCTTAATTAGGAAAAAATGACCATTCCTAGTTCTGAGGCTTCAGATCAGAAAATATGCTCTCTTAAGATGAAGTCAGCGCATCGGAAATAAGGGTGCGTCCTGTATCAGTTTGCACCTGTATAGTTTTAAATACAGAATTACGGCAAGCCCATTTCCCTATTCTACAACCTTAGGTTTTAGAACAATTAAAGTAAGTATAGTTGTGCAACGCATTCTTTGACTTCTCCATAAGATAATGACAAGGCATGGATGCACGTCTCCCAGTGTAGTAAGAAATCTAGTTGTTGGGATTCATTTCCTCGTAAGGTTTATTTTTTTGACCGTGCAAATAACTCTCTCATTTTTTTAAGGACATCTTTTTCAGTTTTAACTTGGTCAATTACTACGATTTAAACGTTGTATAATCATGGGTTGCTATTTCACATTTCTGGTCTAATATAAGGTTATTTAATAGCCAAATTTGTTTGTTTTCAATAGAATATGAATTCTCTCAATTTTACTAGTGCAATCAGTTCTTACATTCATACAAATTCTCTGTTTCAACATATGGTATCAAAGCCCCATCAAGAGGCCTGATCAAAGCTTGCAACAAAGTAACTAGCATGAAGGAACAAAGATATGACGTTTGAAAGTAGTTTTGTGCAAACCGCCATTCTAAGCTTTGATGGACACTATGAGCTCCAGAGTATGCTGATGGAAAACTTTCTACATTCAAAGAAATATTAGAACTTGGTGGAGACGAGAATCGTTGTGGCAGCAAAAGGAGTTTATTCAAGTGACACACAAAAGAAAGTGATTGAAGATCATAAATTAAAAGACTTGAAGTGCAAGAATTATTTGTTTCAAGCCATCGATCGTTCAATCCTGGAGATAATATTGAAGAAAGACACTGCAAAAAGATATATAGGATTCTTTGAAACAGAAATACCAAGGAACAACATGCTTAAAACGTGCCCAATTACAAGCTCTTCGAAAAGAATCTAAAGTATTACACATGAACGTTGGAGAGTCGATCAACAATTATTTTGGAAGAACACTCACCATTGCTAATAAGATGAGGATTTATGGAGAGCACATGAAGGATGTGGTAATTATTGAGAAGATCTTAAGGTCTATGATTCCAAAATATGACTACGTTGCATGTTCTATTGAGGAATCCAATGACTTGGACACTTTGTCCATCGATGAACTTCAAAGTAGTCTTTTGGTGCATGAATAAAGGATTAGTCACTATATTGTAGTGGAAGAGCAAGCATTGCAAGTCACTTCAAGAGCCCAACAAGGAGGACGGGGTGGAGGTCGAAGTACCTATCATGGAAAAGGTAGAGGAAAGGGCAGATTAGGGATTGACAAATTAACCCTAGAGTGTTATAATTGTCATGAGCTCGGGCATTTTTAGTGGGAGTGCCCAAAGAAAGAAAACGATCAACAGGTAAACTATACAAAGACAAAAGAAGAGATGTTATTGATGGCACATATTAATCTCAAAGAAGTTGAAACTGAGCACATTTGGTTCCTCGATTCTGGGTGCAGCAACCATATATGAGGCAAGAGGGATATATTTATTGAATTTGATAACAATTTCAAAGAAACAATAAAGATGGGAAATGATTCAAATTTTAGTGTACAAGGCAAAGGCACGGTTCGAGTCGAAGTGAATAGAATCATTCACATAATCACAAGTGTTTTCTTTGTACTAGAACTGAAGAACAATCTATTAAGTATCGGGCAGCTGCAAGAAAAGGGACTCGTTGTACTTATTTAATAAGAGAAATGTAAGATCTTTCATCTTGAGAAAGGTCTATTCATCGAGACTGAGATGACTCAGAATAGAATGTTCGTTGTGCTGGCTCACTACCCATCATTGAGAGAGACACAGTGTTTCTCCTTTCTAAACATAGATCACGCCACTCTTTGGCATCAACAATACGGACACCTTAGCTGGAATAGACTCAAGGTACTCCAGTAAAAGAAGATGGTAGAAGGGCTACCATAGTTCAAAGCTATTCAACGAATATATGAAAGTTGTCTTGTAGGAAGACATAATCGTGGCCCCTTCCCAAAGGAAAGCATTTGGAGGGCTTACAAAAGACTTTAATTGGTGCATGCGGATTTATGTGGTCCGATAAATCTAGTTTCAAACAGCAATAAAAGGTATTTCATCACCTATATTGACAATTTCAGTAGAAAAACCTGGGTTTATTTTTTGACAGAAAAGTCGAAAGTCTTTGTTACTTTCAAAATCTACAAAGCAAGGGTGGAGAAAGAAATTGTAGCATTCATTTAAAGTCTAAGGACAGATCGAGGGGGAGAGTTCACATCATAAGAGTTAACAAGTTTTTGTGATGAGCATAGGATACACAGACAATTGACCGCTACATACACTTCCCAACAAAATGGTGTTGCCGAGAGGAAAAATCGGACCATTATAAATATGGTTTGAAGTGTTCTATCACAAAAGCAAACCCCTAAAACCTTTTCGCCTAAAGCTGTGAATTGGACCCTGCATTTGTTGAATGTCCAACACTTGCCGTGAAGAGTAATACACCTAAAGAGGCGTGGAGTAAACTTAAACCATCAGTGGAGCATTTCAAAGTTTTTAGTTGTATATCACATGCTCATGTACCTAACAACAAGAGAGTGAAGCTTGATGCCAAAAGTATCAAATGTATATTTTTAGGGGTGAGTGAAGAATCTAAAACTTAGAGGCTATTTAATCCCATCTCAAAGAAGATAATTATTAGCAGAGATGTGATCTTTAAAGAAGACCAAAAGTGGAGTTGGGATGATGGCCATAAGCAAGACATATTGTTTGATCTAGAATAGGAAGTTGATGAAGAAATGATTATAGAAAAGGAAAGCAATGAAGATCAATCTGAGGCAGTTGAAGAACAAAAGGAAAATAGGTCAGACAGCTGCAATTTTCCAGAAGGAGACACTTCAAAAATTGATGACTAACCTCCAGGAGGACAAACACGAAGACCTCCTGTATGGATGAGGGAATATGCGATTGGTCAAGGTTTCTTCGATGAAGAAGGTGTGAATTTTGCTCATCTAGCTTTGTTAACTAATATAGTGACCCAATGACATATGAAGAGGCAATAAAGAGAAAAAAATGGAGACATGCGATGGATAAAGAAATTGAGGCAATAGAAAGGAATGAGACATGGGAACTAACAAAATTTCCCTATGGAGGAAGGACCGTTGGAGTGAAGTGGATATTTAAAACAAAACTTAATGAGTATGGGGAAGTAGACAAGTATAAAGCACATCTAGTTACTAAGGGGTACAACCAATAATATGGAGTATATTATGCAGAAGTTTTTGCACCAGTGGATCGATTGGACACAATTCCTCTAGTGCTTTCTCTCACTGCACAGAAAAGTTAGTTGGTTTATCAACTAGACATCAAATTGGCCTTTTTACATGGAGAAATTAATGAAGAAGTGTTTGTTCATCAAACTCCAAGTTAAGAATGGAAGGGAGAAGAATCTAAGGTCTATTGACTCAAGAAAGCTTTGTATGGACTCAAGCAAGCTCTTCTAGCTTGGTACAGTCATATAGAATTATATTTTGTCAAAAAAGGATTCAACAAATGCCCCTACGAACACACCTTGTTCACTATAACAACAAATTGAGGTAAAATATTGGTCTTTTGTTTATATGTTGATGATCTTATTTTTACTAGGAATGATGATGTTGGACCTCGTTTCCAGAGTCCAACATTTGGAGTCATAACACATGAGCAAAGGGTTCTTATATTATTCCAAACATCCATACTTGAGCATTTGATAAATGACAAATCATTCTTATGTTCATACCCTCACAGATAAGCAATGATAAGCCCACATATACAAGATTTGTTACAGAAGCATAACTTCGACAAGAGTGGTGTACCCACACTAGTCAGTCGCTAAAATCATCAATCCTATGAAGAAATGATCTTTCCTTAATGACTTCAAGATGTTTATGTCAATTAACAAAGTCCATTTAGTTCAGTTGTAACTGATAGTCGACTAGTCGATGTGTAGTCGACTAATACTAACATTTTTCATGAAACTTTCAGTTCTGCTCTTCGATTAGTCGACTAATATGATGATA
>JANZXR010000171.1:33646108-33680441 GCA_027575705.1 Erythroxylum echinodendron
ATACATTCACAGAATATTTTTCCCACATTCACAATGAGTAAAACAAACATATTCATCATACATACACACAATTATTTAATCCCATCATCACAAACTATAAACATATTACCCACCTTTGTAACTTGATATTTCTAAAAGTCAAGCTTGCTCTTCTCCTTGTTCTTGACGTTGATATTCTTGAGTTCCTAAGAACAATCATATTTCATTTAATCACACACACATAAAGCTTTCCTTAAACCTAGCTATCCATAAATAAGCTTACACTTCATCTCTTTTTGATTTTATCTAACTAGAAAAACTAAGATCTAAATAACACATCAACCTCTTATTCTTTTTCTTTCTTTCCTTATCTTTAACCTAGTTTCTCCTCTTCCTTCATTATTTTCTTCATATAAAACCTACTTTTTCTACTTCTTTAATCTATCAAAATAAGAAGAAAAGACAAGGAGGATCTCACCTACACTTTTCCTTCTTCTTTCTTCCTTGCTTCGGTTGCTCCTTCTCTCTTTCTAGATTTTTCCACGACTCCCTCTTTTTTTCTTTCTTAACACTCACGACTCCTTCTCTTCTTTGTCTTATTAACTTTAAGACAAAATTTTTTATTCTCCAACTTTGCCCTTCCTTATTTAATGAAATTCCTACTAACTCCTTCACTTTATTTTTAATTCTTTATTTTTATTCATCCACCATATAAAAAATCATAATATACCATATTAAACTCCAAAAATTCCTAATTCATAAATTTTAAGTTATTTTTGTGCTTGTTAATTTAATAAAATAATAAAAATATAAAAATCCTAAAAATGGGATCCAACAGATGAAGTGTTTATTGAACAATTTAAGAAGTTATTCGACATGATAGATCTTGGAAGGATGGGATACTTTCTGGGGATTGAAATGTTGTAAAAGGAGGGTGGAATCTTTATAAGCCAACGGAAGTATGCTCAAGAAGTTCTTGAAAGATTCAATATAAGCCAATGTAAATTGGTGCAAAATACAACAATTCCTGGTTTCAAACTCACAAAGGATGAAGAAGGAGTGGGTGTAGATGGTAAATGGTTGGAAGCCTCATGTATCTGACAGTCACACACCCTGACTTGATGTTTGTTGTAAGTCTAATCAGCAGATACTTGACACATCCTACTAAGTCTCATTTAATGGCAACAAAGAGAATTCTAAGGTATGTAAAGGGAACAACTAGTTTTTGGGTGTTTTATAGGAAGGGAGGAAATGAAAAGTTATTTGGTCACACAGACAGCGACTATGCGGGAGATTAAGATGACAGAAAAAGTACATCAGGCTATGTCTTAATGTTGAATTCAAGTGCAGTATCATGATCTTCGAAGAAACAGCCAATGGTTACTCTTTCTACCATTGAGGTTGAGTTTATCGTTGCACCATCGAGTGCATGTCAAGTTTTTAGGCACAGTCGAAGCAAGCATATAGACGTTTGTTTTTATTTTCTTCAAAATATAATTAATGATGGAGTAGTGGAACTAAAGCAGTGTTCTACACAGGAGCAAATTGTAGATATTATGACTAAGCTATTGAAGTTCAATGTTTTTTAATGATGCGGGAAGCAATGGGAGTATGTAAACATCAAGAGTAAACTGAATACTAATGGTATTCTGTTTAAGGGAGGATGTTGAAGCAGTCAGAAGTATAGTTGTTAGGATTACTTTATTCCAGGGTTTATTTTTTAAACGTGCAAATAACTCTCCTATTCTTAATAGATAGGTTGTTTTTCAGTTTTAACTTAGTCACTAACCACGATTTAGGCATTGTACAAATGTGGGTTGCTATTTCACATTCTGGTATGATGTAAGGCTATTTAATAGCCAAAGATGTTTGTTTTCAATAGAATAAGAATTCTCCCAGTTTTACTAGTGCAATCAGTTCTTACATTTACAAAAGGTCCTTATTTCAACACCTTGCACTTCTCTTGCCGATCATGCAAGATCGAGATAACTATAAGAAATTGGAATCAAGTATTCTTCTCCATTTTGGCTATGAATATCCAATTTATTGTTGATTCATGGTAAACGTCCAAACTTCTTCATCATCATTTGAGTATGGCATTGTTAGTACCTTTTGCGTTTCTTTTATTTTTTTTAGAGGACCAAGGTCCCTTAGAAAGTAAAACGCAGGAATTTCTTTTTAATGTACAGAAATGTACTTATTATTAATAACCAAAATTACATTTTGAACTATAACATTTTCATCAAAATACAAGTTGAACCCTAACGTTTTGAAATATTTAATTTAAACTATAACGTTTTCAAAACCATAGCAAATAAATCTTAAATGGACATAAAATTTGAAGAGGTTAAGTTTTCGTTAGTCTAAGTATTACATCATCATTAACATAACTCATATTTATCTTTTTTAATCACTAATTATGTTCTACTGTCATGTGAATGTGGGAACTAAATATCTTATTTTATAAAATTATATTATTTTTAATCAATCCTAATTCTCAATTTTTCACCTAATCCTCCCATTAATATTTTCACCAAAAATCTAATTTCTAATTATGTTTTATTTTCTTCCAACATCACTATTTAGATAATCGTCAATAAGAGCGAGCTTCATTTTCCTAACAATCATAATCATGTCATAACCTAAAACTCCCCCTCTCTCAATATTCTCAAAACTCTCCTTCTTCACTGCTCCAAACCCTATATAATTAGGTTCAGAAGTTGTGAAGAGAATTGCCAATTCTATTCAAGGAGTGAAGATAAGCAAAGTGAGCTTGGTATAGGGCATGACGCCAGTGAACAGCCTTTAGGAGGAAGTTATAGTGTTCTCCGCAGAGAGTGATAGTAAGAAGATCTTTGAGTTTGGAATGGGAGCATTCCATCTCCACCTCTTTATTGATTTGGAGGTAATAAAAATTGCAACTTTTGAATTACGAAGAAGAGAAGCTATGAAATTTTTATAGGAAAAAGAAGTTAAGAAGAAGGAAAGACTTAACGACCATTGAAAGAGCAACAAATGGAGTCATATAGGAAAAAAATTTTAATGTAGACGTCAACTTAAGTGATTTGTTTCATTGTTATGAAACATCCTCTTATAGTATTACATATGGTTGTATGTTAGTTGTCTATTGGTCTATATCATTATAACAACTTATATGTATTTCACTGCAAAATTATATTCTCTCTCTCTCTCTCTCTATTTCTTCTTTCCCTCCTCTTGAAATTCCTCACACATACAAACTTAACATTACAAGAAATATCCATCATCTTGTTATTTTACACAAAACAATTAGTATTGGAGGAAACATCATGACATAAGGAACTAGAGCAATAAAACTCAAAAGGATAGAGGAGAATCTAAAAAATTTGCTCAAAAATTAAGTTTAAAATGAGAAACTATTAACAGAGAACTAGAATCGAACTAAAAGATAAGAACAAAGATATGGCCGAATTAAAAACCATATTCCATTAGCTCACACATACCTTGAGTGGGGTGATAGATTAAGACCGCTAGGGTAGGAGCAAGTAACAATTCCTATAAAGGGATTGGCAAAGAATGAAGGATATACAGTTTGAAAAAGGTTCAGTAACATTGACTTTCTAATATTTCATATTTGAAGGAAGTAGAGTGAAAGGTTGGTTATATAAATGTGAACAATTATTTATGTTTGGCAATACCCTAGATAACAAAAGGGTAGCAATCTCAATGATGCACTTATTAATAGGGATGACAATGGGCTAGGCCTAGGCCCGGGCCTTAGCCTGACTATTTTTGTCGCTCTCAGTCAGGCCTCAGGTCGAGTCCAATTGCCATGCCTATTTAGAAATTACAACATAAGAGTTGTACCACTGGTTATAAAGAACCATACCCAAAAGGAATCTATAGACTGCGAGGAGCTTGTTGACATGATTAAGCAAATATTTGATGAAGAAATCTTTAAAGATCCTATATATGATTTAAGGAGTTTAGATAAGAAAACTTGATGCAAGAATATTGCGCCTGATTCAATAAAACCTCTAATAAATTAACCCTTTTGTAAAATATTTTATAGGGCCTAAAGTTGGAGTTGGAAGTGACTGTTAAACTTTTGGAACCTCAGAGTCTTCAGCATGCATATTCACTAGCAAGGAAGAAGGAGGCATTATCATCAATCCATTATGCCATGAGATGGAAACTACAAACTAGTCACTAACTAAGGATGAATTGAACATAGTCATTAAGGGAGGAACCCTGGCAATTATAGGGATTAGAGCATTAGTAGATAAGGGAATATTACACACCTTGGTACTGTAAGGAGCCACTAATCAAAATAATCCTAATCGAAACACTAACATAATTAAGACAATAAGCAGTAAGGAGTTCACTGAGAAGTGGGCTAAGAGATTGTACTTATGGTGCAATAAGAGGTATTTCCTTTGCCACAAGTGTAAGAAGAAACAATTTTAGTTATACATGGTTGAGGGAAATGACAAGATTAAGGAAGAACCAGAACAATTCGATGAAGAAACGATGGAAGTACAAAAAACCTCCAGCGTGTTGTTTCAATTCATGATTAGAGGATAGGACAAGGATGAGTAGGCATAAAAGATAATTACCATAGGAGCCCTACATATATGATCAATAACAGAAGTACCTACAATTTTCTAGATGAGGTGATAACTAGAAGAACCCAAATTCTCCTAAAAAGAATGCCAAGAATTCATATTACGATAGGAAGGATGCTCAAGCTTAACTGCAATCAAAAGTACAAATGGTTTGAATGGAATATAGAAGGGGTAACCTTCATAACCAATACGCTAGTCATCTCTTTAGGAAGTTGCAACTTGGTCATGAGGGTACAATGACTAACAACTTTAAACAACATTTTATGTAACTTCAAAACAAGAACAAGATATTCAATTAGGAAGGAAAGTAGAGAAGATGTAAAATCTGAATAAAGGTACAACAATTGTATCAAGTAAAGGGATAAACAAAATGTTTTAGTGGTTCAGAGTAAGGGGGTTATACATGATGTAGTTAACACAACCTATTGAGCATTAATCACAACATATGAGTTCAGAGGAATAGACGTCTTCAATGGACAAGTTCCAAGCCCTATTATTAGAGTTTGGAGCATTATTCTAGGAATCTTAGACATTAATCCTGAAAAGAAATTGACATCAAATGATCAAATTGAAGGAAAGGGTGGATTCAATTAACATTCGCCATGTCGATACTCAAGAGAGAAAAAAGATATTATCGAAAACATTATAATGGAGTTATTACGATAATGATTTATAAGGCATAACCTTAGTCTTTACGAGTTATTGGTGGTGTTAGTAAGGAAAAATGGTAGCTCTTAGAAGATGTGCATAGATTACAAGGAACTAAACAAACAAACAATTAAGGAAAAATTTCTTATTCCCTTAATTAAGGAATTGTTAGACAAGTTACATGGCTCGAGTTGGTACTTCAAACTGGACCTATACAAAGAGGACTTGCCTAAGACAACCTTTATAACTCACAAAGGAAAATACAAGTTTCTTATTATGCTCTTCGAGTTAACTCATGCACCATCCATATTCTAGAGCTTAAACAACAACATCTTCCAACCATTTCTGTAATGATTTATGTTAGTCTTCTTCAACAATATTCTTATCTGCAGTTGCCAGCTTCACTAACATTTGAGCCACCTCTGAGAAGCCTTGAAGAAACTTCAAGCTCACTAACTATTCTTAAGAGGAAGCACGTGTGTGTTTAGGACAAGATAATTAGAGTATTTGGTACATTCAATATCAGAGAAAAGAGTCATGCTTGGAAATAAAAAGATAGTTACCTTTTAGAATTGGAAAGTACCAACGTCATTTAAGGAGCTCCAAGGTTTCCTTGGATTCATCGGTTATTACCAACGATTTATTAGAAATTACACAGCCTTAGCTAAACCCCTAAATGAACTACATAAGAAGTAGGCGATGAATGAATGGAAGTGGGAAGAGTGCCAACAATGGGCCATTGAAGACTTGAAGGAAGCTTTGTTGATAGCCACATTCTTAGCCATATATGACTTCTCTCGACCCTTTGTGCTTGAACAAATGTGTGTGGAATGAGTATCGAAGCATTACTTCAATAGGATAAACATCCTTTGATTTACATAAGTAAAACACTCCATTTATGAGAAAGGAATTTTTGATGACTGTCAAAGTTATTAAGCATTGATAACCATTACCTTAGTGGTCATCAATTTAAGATACACATTGATCATTAAAGCTTGAAGTACTTGTTGGAACAATGTATCTCTACACCTTTTTAACTTTCATAGCTTCCAAAGCTCTTTGACTATAACTTTGAGGTAGTATACTAGAGCGGGAAAAAGAATAAGGTTGTATATGCCTTGTCATGGATAACTAATACCAAGCTTTGTACACTAGCGATATATCAAGTTGACAGTGCGTGTCAAGTACGTTGTAAAATTTACCTGACTCTGCACACTAAAATTTGTAGTTAGGGTGAGTCGAGATCAAATCCACAAAGAATGTTCAGATAATTTCTGTAACCAAAATTAATTGATGCAAGGAAAATATAAAAGGAAATTTTGGATTTTTAGCAATTTAGAAAATAAACTAAAATTAAACTATCGAAAAAATTAAAACAAGCAATCGAAAATAATTAAACTGTCGAATATATGTAAGGTCTAGTTCTAGGTTCAATCTTGGCCTAAACACGATCAAGCATGTTTCATCATCCTAACGTCTTTACAACTCTCTTCAAATTATCTATCTGAGACTAATAGAATGCTCTCATAATCTCGATTTTTCCTTAGGTTTTGTTTAATCAAGAAATGATCATTAATTAAACCTAACTACACGTTCTCTAAGTTTAATTTAGTAGCTGCATTACCAAGTGGAAAATGATCAATATAAGCAGCAATCTCATACGTTCAGTTATCTAACCTAAGTTATGTTGTTCCTAATGATACAGGATCATTAGATGCTACTCACAAACATCAAAAGTAACGATTACGGATTACATTCAATATTTTAGCAATAGGTTTAAAATAAAACAATCAAAATAACGTATTAAGATCATTCATCCCAAAACTCAATCAAATCAATACCAACAACACAACAATCCAAAAAGAAATTACAACTTTAAAATGATAAAAATAGCTTAATTGTGACTTGGCATCAATATGCCCATTAAACCGATATCGAGAAGCTAGCCTTTCATCTCTATTTTTATGCTTTAAGCGTAATCCATCTTCTCCATGCTTCGGCGGTGAAAGAATGAAGAAAAAGACCTAGCTCCTCCGCTTGTTCTATGTTACGCTACCCCCTCTTCTATCTGATTTAGTGATTTAATTTTTGGTCCATGTCTACTGTTCACGTTGTGTTTTTAAGTAAGAACGCAGGTCATATGTTTAGTGCGTTAAAGGCACAACGCATCTACGTTCAACGCACAATGCATTGTTTGTGTTTAATGCAGAGTGGCGTGCGTTATTTGCGTGAAACGCGACATGCAATCCTTCCTGCTTCTATCTGCTATGTTGTTTTAACAAATGGACTGCTGCCATTTAATTCACACTGTGCATGGGGCTGTTCACGTGTAGCAACATTCTGCTTCGTTTTATTCTCTTATTTTCTTCTTCTGCTGTCGTTTCGTGCTTCCATATGCTGCCTGCTTTCTATGATTCTTCATGTTTGTGTTCCATTTTTCTGTCTTCCTCTTGTCTTTTATTTTTTTTCTTCTTGCTCCATGAAGACAATTAACTATTAATCTTCGAAAAAATGACCTATATATCGTACTTTCGACTCACTTTAATTTCTTTACTTCTGAATTGTGCCTAAAAATACAAATGAGTCAAAGTGAATATCTTAAACATCTCTAAAACATTAATCTCGGAGTGTAGCATATCAAATTAATCAAAATTTAAACACATATCACAAGTCCATACCGACTTAGGGAAAGAGATTAGAATTAGTTGCAAACAAGACTCAACTATCTAAGACATTATCAAACACTTGGAAACATGAGCATAATATATGATCCTTTATTGAGTGGGTCCCCTAGTGGAAGAATCCTTTTTTTCCCCACCTTTAAGCATAAATGAAACTTCCATAAAAAAGGTTTGGATAAATGAAATTATAAGTGTAGGGAAGGAATATTGCTATAGAGAGGAAGGTTGGCTATCTAGTTTAACAAGCAGACTCTACGGGGGTCATTCCAGAGTAACCGTAACAACTAAAAAGATACATAACGTGTTTTACTGGATGGGATTAAGTAAGGATGTAAGGAATTATATTAGAATTTATCTCACCTACCAAAGAAACTAACATGAAAATATGTTATACCCAGGCAAGCAATAAGCATTTCCTATATTCGAGGGATGTTGTGAAGATATTAATATATATTTTATAGAAGGCCGACCATAATCAAGGGGTACGACGAGTGTAATGGTGGTGAAAGACAAGTTAAGCAAATATACCCACCTTGTGCCCATCAGAGTCAAGCTTTATGGAATGCCTAAAAGTATTGTCACTGATAGAGACCTAATCTTTCTAAGAAAGTTTTGGAATGAATTCAAGTTGTAAGGAGTTATTATAAACTTCTCCGCCGCATATCATCCCTAGTTTGATGGCCAAACTAAAGCAATGAACAAGATATTGGAGACGTATATAAGATGTTTTTGTGGCAACGCCCCTTTTAGGTTGACAGAATGGTATCATTAGCCAAATGGTAGTATAATAACATATTAACACTACCAAAGGGTTGATTATTCACTCAACATTTCATGTGTATCAACTTAAGAGGTTTATTGCTTAAAGGAATTTTGTATCCATAGAGTTACCATTGATAGTTCAAGGTGTCAACAAACTTCTAGAGATTATTTTAGGTCGTCAGCTTATAAGACATCATAACAAGCCAATGACACATATGTTGGTGTAGTGGACTAGTAGTTCGAGCGAGGAAGTCACTTAGTAGTTGTTATTTGAACCACAAAAGTGCTTTCCAAACACAAACCTTGTGGACACGGTTTTTGAAGAAGAGGGTGTCGTTACAAGAAAAAGAAGTTAAGAAGAAGGTGAGAATTGAAGATCAGTAAAGAAGTAATAAATAAAGTTGTATAAGAAAACCTTTTAGTTGTAGATGTCTACTTAAGTGATGCATTTTATTTTTAAAAATTTCTTTGTATAATATTACATATGGTTGTATGTTAGTTGTCTATTAGCCTATATTACTATATCATTGGACATGCATTTTAGTGCATAATTATATTGTCTATCCTTTTACTCCCTCTCTGTTTCTTCTTTCTTTCCTCCCCTCCTCTTGTCATTACAAGAAATACCCATCACCTTGTTATTTTACACGAAACAGAAACAACATAGAAATTGAAGTGGGTCTAATAATAATTTTAGTTTTCACATTGTATATTTTTAAAAAAGAATTTTTTATATATAATAAAAAAGAAGAGGTGGGTTAGGTGAAGAGAAGAGAAGAAGGCTAATAGGATTTGTGAGAACGATAGAGTAGAGAGTGGTACTAATAGGAGTTAGGGGTGTTTATTCTTCAGAAAAAATTTTGAGATTTTAGAGAGAGAAAGAGAGAGATATAAGATAGAGGAAGAAAAAAGAGAAAAGAGAGAGAGGGAGAGTCTTACACAATGTTATTAATATCGTACCGGTACTAGTACTGGATTGGGTTCTAATACGATACTGTACCGGTACCTGATATTATTCAGGTAATTTTTTAAATTTATAAAATAGTCCCTAAATTTTTCTAAAATTATAAAAAAAATTCATTAATATATTGTACTGTATACTTTATAATTTTATATCAATCATGTCTCTAAAAATCATAATAATAAAAATTTTAAATAACAATTTATTTATTTTTATTAACATTAATCTTCAAATATTTATATGACCACTAAATGAAATTGTTACATTCATACAAATGTATAATAATTTAACAATTATGGTTATAATATTCTATTAATTTGAAAATTAACTATTTGTATTCAAATATTTTGTATAATATGAATGAAATCATTTAGTTATTATCTTAAATTTTAATTTAGATCAAGGAGTTAAAATTTTCATGTAAGTTATACATTAAAGTTAACAACAACAATATTTTATATCTAAACATAAAATAAAAATTTAAAAAT
Organism: Erythroxylum echinodendron; assembly: GCA_027575705.1. NCBI lineage: Eukaryota > Viridiplantae > Streptophyta > Magnoliopsida > Malpighiales > Erythroxylaceae > Erythroxylum > Erythroxylum echinodendron. Next base: position 33,656,232 of record JANZXR010000171.1, read on the forward strand.
TAATGTTAAATTAAAAGTTGATAAGTTCAAATTCTACTTCATATAGCTTAGTCACTAAATATGTAATCTAGTGTAATCTTTTTGTTGTTTTATAATAATGTAGTGAAAATTAAAAAAGAATGCACTTATACGAGTTATTAAATTTTTTAAAATTTAAAATTTACTCAACACCACAAAAAGTCATTACATATAATTATATAAAAATATTATGAAACTTAATTGTCATACTAACGGTCTTTAATTTTTCAAAATTTATTTAATTAGCAATAATTTAATGAGGAATAATTTTGTGTTATTAAATTAATTTAATAAATATATGATTAACAATTATAATTAAAAAGCATTATATTTAATATAAATAAAGATATATATACACACACACGGAGGAGGCAGAAGCACTAGGGGGTATTTTTGTATAATTTTTGCTAAAATTTTTATTTTTTACAAAAAGGTCTATATATTTTTCAAAACTTACGATACAAGCTGGTATTTTAAATACCGATCAGTACTGACCGGTACCATATGAAATTGTCGGTACTGATCGATACCGATAATCTGTACCTCAGAGGGTTGTTTCGAAACGTTTTTCTATCAATACAGCACCTTCTGATATGATCGATTAGTATGGTATGAAATTAAAAACACTAGTCTTACAGCAAGGAGTCTATTGTGTGTTTGTTTATTTCTTTGTTTGAAGAGAAAATGAGAGAAAAAAAGAGAATAATAGTAAAGTATTTTAGAGGTTGGGAAGAAAGAATAACCATAATTAGAAATTTAATCTACGGTGAAAAATAACAGGAGAACTGGATAAAAATTGGAGTTTGGGTTAGTACAGAATGAGAATTTGATAATTCAATTAAGTTATTTATTTTATTTATAATTAATCTAATTTGATTATATTTTATAGTAAATTTAAATTATAAATTAGTATTTTTAATAAAATAAAATATTTGAATTTCATACGACCACATGATAATAAAACTTAATAATTAAAAAAAGATCAATTTATGCCATTAAATTTTCTAACCATTTAAGATTCATTTGTAACATTTTAAAAAGGTTCAAAAGTAGGACCTCCCTTCCTGGAAACTTCATAAAAGTAGTTAAAGAACACATCAGAAGTCTCTCTGCTTGGCAAATCATTAACCTTGTGCGATATATATCTTTCCTGCTAAATTGGAGTCCAAGCGAAGTTGATCCAAGTTTTTTTTTTATGGTTCGGCATGCTTGGTTTCTTAAGGGTCAATCTCCGCTGATTGTTCGTGTTTCAAAAATTATAAAAGATCCACCAAGTTGTCTTTATGCAATAGCTTAAAAGATACCACAAATTGCTGCTTCAAGATAATCAACTTATTAATCTTCCAACTCACCCCAATTCAAGCCCAATGAAAGATGTCTTCAGGACAAACATAGCTCATTCTACTGCAGCAGGAAATTCCCAAATTAGGTCGAATTATTGATTTCACATTAAACCTGTCTTCAGTTGAACTGTCACACAAGTGAGATATCCTTTCTACAAATTCCAACAGTTCAAGGAGCTTGAAAAGAAAATTCCAAATATAAATATCAGGCATGGAGCGTCGTACACTAAACAAATTTATGTAGAACTGAAGAATACGCTAATACCTTAATGAAGCAGGTCCGTCAACTTCAACTACAGAAGAAAAAGGCTAAACTATTGGAGATCCATGTACCTCACTGTGACAAAGAATCAATGATAATGAAAGTGGTGTTATCAAATACATTGAAGACAGATGGGGAAACTTCGCTTCTGCTATTCCCTTGATGTGAGAAAGTGCGACGTGAAGATATAACGAAAACCAACCATACAAGATGACAAGGAAGCTGCAAAGAAGTTATCTCGAACAAAATTTTCCTTCATCTTATCTAGATCTTCCTATTGAGCAAACTACAGTTCAACTCAAACTCAAGTCAGATGGGCTAGTCACTTCTTCGTGCTCCAAAAATAAAAAAATACTAAATTGATTCCATCCAACTACAGCCTGGAATCTTGTCCAATTTCTTCTCTTCTACAACCTTTCTCAATCTCCTGGCATCATCCCACCTCCCGACAGAGGCATAAATTTTAGCAAGAAGAGAATAATAAGCAGTAGTTTTAGGCTCTAATTCAAAGCAATGCCGAGCTGCAATCTCCCCGTATTCAACATTGTTATGTACTGCACAAGCAAGCAACAAAGCTCCCCAAACCCCAGCATTAGGCTGCATTGGCATACTCTTTATCAGTTCATAAGCCTCTTGCAGCCTTCCAGCCCGCCCTAAGAGATCAACAATGATTGCATAATGATCAATACAAGGCACAAGATCATGGTCCCTCATAGTTTTAAAATATCTTTTCCCTTCATCCACCAAACCACTATGATTACATGCAGTTAATATTCCAGTATAGGTTACTAAATTAGGTCGAATTTGAGCATTCAACATTCCCTCAAACAGTTTGATGGCGTCAGCAACCTTTCCATTTATGCCACATCCCCACACCATTGCACTATATGCAACCACATCCTTCTTCTCAAGTCCATGAAAGAGCTCATACGCCTTATTAAAGTTTCCACACTTCATATAAAGGTCGATCAAAGCAGTGACCAAACGGTCATCAAACTCCATTCCTCTATGAAATATATATGACTCAACCCATGACCCAAGAGTCAAGTCCCCTAATTGGGAACAAGCTGATATAACACTCACCAACGTCTTCCCATCTGGCTGGATCTCTACTTTATCTTCAAGCATCTTTTTGAACAACTGCAGGGCCTCCTTGGGCCGGCTATTTTGAGCAAAGCACGATATCATAGCATTATAGGAGGGTAGATCTTTTTCAACCATTTGTACAAACAATTTGGACGCAGATTCAACATTCCCAGATTTTGAGTACCCGGCAATCATCGTAATCCATGAAACATTAGTTCTGTGCGGCATTTCATCAAAAAGGCGTCGAGCTGATTCCAGGTCACCAGAATCCACATACCCACTGATAATTGTATTCCAAGAAGCTGAATTTCTCTCTGGCATCTTTTCAAACAGAAGATTAGCCTGGTCCATATCTCCCATTTTTGCATATCCAGAAATCATCGAATTCCACGACACAACATCTTTCCTCGGAATCTGATCAAACACCTTCCGAGCCTCCACTAAATTCCCATATTTCAAATAGCCATATAAAATCGAATTCCAAGAAACAACATTTTTCTCATCCATTTCGTCAAACACCTTCTGTGCAATATCCAAATGACCAGCTTTCGAATACAAGTCCACAAGGGCTGTTTCTACGAAAACGCAACCACAGAAACCATATCTATAACTCTCCGCATGGATTGAAATTCCACCAATATCATCTGCAATCCTAGCACATGCCCTTAAAGCCGATGACACAGCAAATGAACTCGGACTCATTCCTAACCTCCGCATATATACATAGAGAGACAGGGCTTCCTTGAACTGGGCCTGTTGGGAAAGGTATCTAATTGTGCAACTCCATGAAAACGCATCCGGGTTTTGAGAATAGTAAAGAATTTTTTGCACATATCGATACCCACTTGTGGAGTAACTCAATACAGAGAGGAGAATTTGTCGAACTAAGAGAGATTCGAGGTTGTGTAGAGCGTTGATCAAGAGTTGTGCATGAACTTGTTTTGCCTGGTTAGTAGTGAGACCAGAGTTCAATATGGTTTTCACTCCATTAATCAACATCCTAATACAGGATTGGAAACATTAATTGAAAATGAACTAGGCTTCATGTGTCAGGTTCCCGAATTCTTCACATTTGCCAAGGTCAACTTGACGCGATTCAACATGCAAATTTCATCTTCATGTCGAAGGCGAACAAGTTACAGGACTAACTATAAAATCTCATGATTGACTTTGAATCGGTTAGAAAATCAAAGCTCGCTGTTAAATCGAATCAAGTTGCGTAACTTAAAGATAACACAAATTTTATTAAATCAAAGTCTATTTTTCAAGCCATAAAACTTTTAATATTGAAAGGTATTAGAAACATGTGACATATGTGATTAAAATCCGATACAATTACACACGTCTATAACCTTAATAACATGAGTTAGAAAATAGAGCGTAACAAACAATAATGATACCTTAATAATTTATAATGTACCATTGTTTATCGATTTCGTTTTTTGTAAATTTTGGAGTTCGACAAACAATAATGAGATTTCAATAATTTATAATGTCTCCTGTTTTATTTGTTAGTTTCAATTTTGGAAATGTAATTCTTCTCACCATATGTTAAATTGTATTAGAAAAAACTTTTAAGAGATAAAATTTATATTCACCTATATCTCATAAACTCGTTAATATTTTGAGATACCTGCATGTATTAAAAGATACAGGATTAATGTCAAATTGTATGTATGCCTAATGATTTGTAATATGCTTAAAATTAACAAAAATCTTAGTACATTTGCTAAAATACAAAATAATTTTGTATGATTGACAACAAAGCGATAGTCATTAATATATAGATAATGCAATAAAATACATGAAAAGGATAATGTATATGGAGTAAGTGTACAATCATTGTTAACTAACAATGTTAAAAGGACATCAAAACATTCAAACTACAAACAAGTCTATTAAAAAATGGTAGGATGATGTCCTTTAGTCAAAACATCAACTAACAATTACTAAGTCAAAATATGCTAATAATAATATCATTTTTTATACTAAGTTCGTTTATGATCAAATATTTGACCTCTAAATGCTTATATCCTATGATGTTCTTATTTTTATTACTGAACAACATTATACAAAAATTATTTTCATACAACTATATAGGTTTAGCAACTAAATCAATCATAGACAATTCCTACATTAAATTTCTCTACTAAACTACTTGTGAATCATTCTCATAACATACAACAAACTTTGTATATACAGTAAAAGAGGTCATGGGTATAAGGATGACAATGGACTGGAGGGTTAGGTTGCTCGACTAGACTCCTGTTGAGGGGACTTGGGCCCAACTCAAGGCTTGAACTGGCCCAAGGTTCACTTAACACAGGCTAAGCACTGATCCTATTGTCATCCCTACACAAGTATCTACTTAACGATTTTTCATGAAACAACATTATTTGCTAATATAAAATTATAACTTGATATGGATTTTCTATTATCTAAATACATAACAAAGTCAGAATGTGGAAATCCAATTAGATGTAATTTCTGAACCTTCTTCTATGTTATCATATAATCCTTTGTTTTTGAAGATATCTCAAAACTTATTGAATTGTAATCTAGTAGTCTTCATATAGGTTAGATAAATATCTACCCAATAGTCTAGTAATAAATGCAATATATGGTCTAGTACAAATATAAATATACATTAGGTTACCAAATGGACTAGAATAAATATTATTATTTATGACCTTTTTTTCAATTTTATTCTTTAGACAATTTGTCAAAGATAATTTCTTTTCATAAGAGATACTTGGTACATAAGGTTTATAATTTTCTTATGTGAAACCTTTGCATCACACGACATAATATATGCTTTTTAAGAGAGATGTAACAAGTTTTGGGACTTTTCCTTGTGAATTTGAATATCAAGGAAGAAAGACGCTTTCCTGAGACCATAGTGTCAAAATACTTAAATAGTAGGCATTGAATCTTACATAACACGGGCAAGTTATTTAATGCAAGCAAGACATCATTTGTATTTAAAACTATAAAAATACTGTTGCTCCCCAAGTTTTGTAATACAAATATCCTTCAACTCTATTTTTCACAAAGCCTAGTGAGGTTATTATCTTATCAAATTTCATGTACTAATAACAAAAAACTTGTTTTGATATATGTAATACTTTTATTAATTTAAAATTTGTATGACTTCTGTCGTTTTCTTGACCTTCAGGTTGTATCGTATATCTCTTCATAAAAGTCCTCATTTTGAAAGGTAATTTTAACATTCATCTAGTATAACTCCTTATCATATTGAGCAATTAGTACCATTATCACAACTACTCTAAATGTATCTTTCGAAGATACAAGGGAGAAAGTGACACTAAAGTTTACCCCTCTCTTTGAATAAAACCTTCTAACAACCAACATGACTTCATACTGCTCAATCTTTACTTTGGAAGTACTTTTTAGTCTTATAAACCCATTTATAGCTGACATGCCTTTGGTTTTAAAGTAAATTAATAAGTTTCCATACTTAACTATACTTGAAGCATTGTATATTTTCTCTCATTGCATTCCACTGCAAATTTGAACAAGTACCAAAAATAAAAATTAAAAATTAACAGGATTAACAACATGTCTAATGTCTCTCCATCATATGTCTAATAAAAATCTGATCTATATAGATAAACTGTTATTTTTTAATTCTACTTCAACTCACTTAATTAGATCTTTTATTGGATTGTTTCATTATCTTTACATTGAATTTTATTGTTAATTTTTATTTCTCAAAGTAATAATTAATAAATATCCAACAAAAATAAAATTCTAAAAACATAAATACAGTATTTGTAATTTACTAAGAAACACCTTCAATCCTGTTGACATTACTAACAAAGTCATACAAGGTGCGATTCGATTCCATCGATACAAGTTTTAAAACTTCATTAATTCAAACCCTAACGGTAACATAAAATATTCTTTATATCTAAAAGCCCAAGTTCACTGGTCAAAATAAGTGTTTCCATCGACAGGAATGGCCCAAGAGACAATAGAGAGCATCACTCGAATATCACACCAATCTAGATTTCCTATTTAGTACTGGAACCTAACAAGATTTCCTTTTCCTGATCTATACTAGTTCTTCATTACCATAATGTTAAAGAGCTTTTTGTACAAGTAGTTTAATTCCTTTTCAATCTAGCAACCTTTTAAACTAGGAATTACGCATGTCATTGCATCAAAGAGAATAAAAGAGTGTGGAAATGAATACTAGTAAACTAGTAACCCAGGCAAAGTTTCTTTTGGTGCACTACTATAAGTCGCGTCTTAAGCTCTAAAGCACAGTTTCAATCATTAGCATTCCTCATTATATCACAAATGCTATGAAAGCCTTTAGGACTTCTTTCTGGTCACAGTATCAAACATTTCCTCACATCACATCATGACTTGCTATTCCATGAAAAACTTACATCCCATTAACTGCTGTCACTCTGCATCTGTCTTCACACTTCGTTCAACTTGTAAGTCATATTTTCTTCTTCACTCGTGTAAAAGAAGTTACCTTGAATCACCAGCTTGGTGTTTTGCTCCTCACATCTCGTGCCAGACTAACAGGTAAATGATTTTTAATAAGGCAATTTGGTCAATCATGCATGTTGGAAAAACAAGAACAAAGTTGTGGTAAAAGATGGGGAATATGCATGGAGTCCACGCATCGTATCATTTGGACAAATCAGCATCACAACCATAAAAAGAAGTCATTGATCGAAAGATGTGGTGGGGACGATCTCTGCATGAAAGTGTCAATCAGGGCCATTACATATCATTAGACTTTGACACAGTGATCTGATCCCCTTTTCTTTTCTAGTTGTGAATCAGTGTTTGGCTGCTTTAACTGAAAAGATCACCACCCTCGAGAGCTCCGTAGCTTTCCACTTCGAAACTGTTTATACATTTTAATCATTTGACCAGCTACGGGTCAGTGAAACGCATTTTATTTGTAGCTTTTTTTATTACATTAGGTATCCTAATTTAATCGGACTAATCTTAAGCTCTAAGACCTCACTCTAAGAGTTTTAGAGGATGTAAATCTGAAACTTCAAGATCCCTCAGGTTCTTACGTAGCCTGTACATTTCTGCGCATAAGGTATCGTCACATAATTGATTGATCAACTGCTGATTGATCACTAACGTTAACTCTACTCAGCATCAGGTTCTCAACAACCTCAAGTTCTCTAATAGCTTCAACTCCTACACTACCGTTAAAAGCGAGGCGTTCGTAATTGATCCAATTAAGGAGCTTTGCGGAGGGGGTTAGAGGATCATTAACAAGAAAACTTCCCTTTTTTCCTCCTTTTGCGTAACTCAAACTCAAGACATTTTGAAAGGGAGATCCTTAAGTGAGGAGTTTACACCATTTATATATGACCTTTGTCGTAGTGCTTAAATTATAACTTTAACTTATCCTATGAAAAAATAAATTAATGCCCTTAAAAATCATTAGACTAATTAATATTTTTCTTTGTTGGTGAGTCCATAATAAAAAGAACGTTCAACATCTAAATCTTACACACACCATCCATTGTAATTGATTAAAGAGTAGTGCATATACTTTCAAGGTTATATTTAAATTCATAGAATTGGGTCTGAGAGGAAAAAATGCAACATTTCCTATTTAATACATGGTCAGCTTTTTTTTGGGACTAGTTTAAATAAAAATCCTCAATTGTGGATTTCTATTTGAAATATTAAAAAGAATATTTTACTTAATTTACATAGTAGGAAGTAATAGAACTTGTATTATTGTTTTAACAATTTATAATAAAAATAATTTGACTAAAAATTAATATTTTTAATATCATAAAATATTTTTTAATTAATTTTAAATATATAAAATATGAAATAAATTCTCTGTATCTTTTACTCAGATTAATTGGTAAATGATTAGAAGTAAAATTATATATATATAGTTCCATAATCTTTATTAAAAGTTTATGTTAGAGTTTTGACATCTAATTACATTGCATGGACCAACTAGTTAAGTACTTCTACAGCTTTCATTCCTTAAAAGTAGTTTATAAAATTAGATGAAACATGAAGCCTATATGAAAACAAATTAAAGATGACAATAACATTGGTGCCTGGATTACAACATAAAGACTTTGTTGAGCAGTTAGTAAAAACTAACATAAACCTCACAATGAGTAACAGTCCTTATAATAAAAAAAGAAATGAATCCATCATTTGAAACTGAAGTAAAATAAAAAGGAAAGACAATACCTATTTCAGAAAATCCAGAAACAAGAAAATACCAAACAAAACCGATTTTAAATTATCATCTTTACTCCAAATAAATTTGCCAAAAAGTACTATAGAAACAAAAAAGATTGATAACAATAGACTTAAAAGGTCACGATAATACACAAAGGAACTTCCGATATGGAAAAAGAATCCTAAACTATGAAGTCGAGTTAATGTATCTGTTAGATATATGGTATATATCTTCTTATTTTGTTTTCACATATTTATTAATAATTATACCTATAAGATATTAATTGGATGATGATAGCTAATCAAATATCTATGTTTGACTTAGATTCAAAAAGCTATTGAGTATAATCTTCTAGTTGTTATAGAGCTCTATCTCTAATTGACCTGCATCTTGGCAAGATATAGTGTGGATCATAGGTGGTGGCTGAGGGGGGCATTGTTGGAATTTCTATGTTAGGTGTTAATTGATTTTCAGCGTAAGGCGTGTGTTTTGTGCTGTATAGGTGTTGTGGTTGTTTTTATGTTGGCTGCACGATAGTGAGTCTTTTGGTGGTGAGCTTGTTGTTGCGCCGAAACATTAATTAATTTGGAGTGAAAAATAAAACAACAACAAGAACACCAAGATTTTTATAATGGTTCGACAATGCCTACGTTTGGAGACGACAGAGTATTTCACTATAATCAATGAGAGCATACAATAGTGTTTATCACTCAATTTTTCAAAGACCCAAATTAACCTAAGCTCACATACTCCTACTAAGAAGAAAAAAACTGAAAAAATACAAAGTAATTGTTCCTTGCTATTTTTCTCTCCCCCTCTCAGCTATTGTTTCTGCCTCTTCTCTCGGCTATTTTTTTGGTCTATTCTCTTTGCTATTTTTTTGGCTCTTCTCTCTTCTTTTCAATTGCTGCTACTTCTCCTTTATAGAGAAGCCAATAAATGCAACAGCTGGCCAACTTGTTGCACCGAAATTTCTCCTTTCAGTGATTTCTTTTGACTATCTTTGAGATAATAATCAACAATCTTCACCTTGGCTCAAACCCTCGAAGTGGAACTCCCAATAGTCATCTCCCAATCCCCTACAAGGCAATCAACAAATTTTATAAATGTCAATCAAGTCTAAGCAATGCTTAAACTTGAGTAACGAAACTGGTTTTGTTAACATATCAGCAGAATTGTCGACGGTCTTAATCTTCTGAAGAAGAATATCTCCCTCATCAGTAATCTCTTGAACAAAATGGAACCTCACATCAATATGTTTCATACGTGCATGATGAACTTAATTCTTTGATAAATAAATAGCGCTCTGACTGTCACAATAAACATCCATATGGTCCTGTTAGATCCCTAAGTCATCAAGCAACCCTTGAAGCCAGATGGCTTCTTTAATCGCTTCTGTTACTGCCATGCATTCCGCCTCAGTAGTTGACAAAGCAACTATAGATTGCAAAGTTGATCTCCAACTCACTAGACCTCCAACAAGAGTGGATACAAAACCTGTAGTGGACTTACGCTTGTCCAAATCACCTACGTAATCAGAATCTTCATATCCAACAACACATTTACCAGTAACTTCATCTTGCTGAAACAATAAACTAACATCTACAGTACCTAGAATATACAGTAGAATCCATTTCACAGCTTATCAATGCCCTTTTCCTGGATTATACACATATCTACTAACAATACTAACAGCTTGTGAAATATCAGGCCTAGTACATACCATAGCATACATCAAGCTACCAACAACATTTGTATAAGGAATTTGATCCATGTAATGACTCTCTTCATCTATGTTAGGAGATGAAAAAGCAACTATAGATTGCAAAGTTGATCTCCAACTCACTAGACCTCCAACAAGAGTGGATACAAAACCTGTAGTGGACTTACGCTTGTCCAAATCACCTACGTAATCAGAATCTTCATATCCAACAACACATTTACCAGTAACTTCATCTTGCTGAAACAATAAACTAACATCTACAGTACCTAGAATATACAGTAGAATCCATTTCACAGCTTATCAATGCCCTTTTCCTGGATTATACACATATCTACTAACAATACTAACAGCTTGTGAAATATCAGGCCTAGTACATACCATAGCATACATCAAGCTACCAACAACATCTGTATAAGGAATTTGATCCATGCAATGACTCTCTTTATCTATGTTAGGAGACATAGAAGCACTAAGTTTGAAATGAGGAGCAAGAGGTGTACTAATCGATTTTGAATTTTCATTCATCTCGAAACGTTGTAGTACCTTCTTCAAATATTGCTTCTGACACAGATCAATCTTGCCTTTTGCTCTATCACTTTCAATTTCCATACCTAGTATCTTCCGAGCTTCTCCCAAGTCCTTCATCTCAAATTCATTACTCAGTTGAGTCTTCAATCTTTCAATTTCCACTTTTCTTTTACATGCTATAAGCATATCATCAATATATAAAAGCAAATAAATAAAGGTTCCATCTTGTAGCTTGAGAAAGTATACATAATGGTCATAGTGACTTCTTGTGTACTTTTGCTTGAGCATAAACCTATCAAATCGCTTGTACCATTATCTTTGAGACTGCTTCAAACCATACAATGATTTTTGAAATTTGCAAACCAAATTTTCTTTGCTAGCAACCGTAAACCTTTCTAGCTAAGAAATAAAAATATCTTCCTCCAAATCACCATATAAAAACATCATCTTGATAGCAAGTTGAGCCAACTCAATGTCCAACTGCACAACTAAAGCCAACAAAATACGAATAGAAGAATGTTTTATTACAGGAGAGAATACCTCGTTGTAGTCAACGTCTTCCTTCTAAGCATAACCTTTAGCTACCAATCTGGCTTCGAAGCTTACATTGTCTTATCTCAAAGATTCCATCTTCTTAGCATACACCCATTTACAACCAATTTCTGTCTTCCTTTTTGGTAACTGAACCAACTTTTAAGTCTCAATTTTATGAAGAGATTTCATCTTCTCATCTATAGATTTCTTCTACTCCACGCTCTCTGAACTCCTGACAGCTTCTTTGTAGGTTGATGGAATATCATCTGCAATAACAAGAAGTGCATATGACACAATATCAGTAAACCGAGCAGGTATTCAAAATTCCCTTTTTGATCTTCTGGTTGTAATAGAATCTTGTTGTTGTGAAGGCTCTTGGGTAGGTACCTCCTCTTCATTATCTTTGACCTCATCATCAGAATCAACTATAAGACTAGTGTCTGTAACATCAAATCTTACTGGAACAACTGAAGTCTTCAATAACTCCACTTGCTTTGAACTACTAATGGTCTTGGTCGCTTCAATTTTCCCTTCATGCTTGTTCTGATTAACTATAGAAGCCTCATCAAAAGTCACATCTCTGCTTACAACAAATTTCTTCTCATCTAGATACCAGAGTCGGTATCCCTTCACACTAGTGCTAAATCCCATAAATAGAGCTTTCTTTGCTCTTGGATCTAACTTGCTTTCCCTAAAAAATAGTAAGCAGGACAACCAAATATATGTAAATACTTGTAATCAGTACAAGGTTTACCAGACCATACCTCTATGGATGTTTGCCCTCATTTGCAACAGTAGGCAACCGATTAATAAGATGGCTTACATAAGTAATTGCCTCAGCCCAAAACACCTTACCTAAACTAGCATTAGACAACATACACCAAACTTGCTCAAGCAAAGTACGGTTTAAGCGCTCCACCACTGCATTCTGTGTCTCCCTAACTGTGAAGTGCCTCATAATACCCTCATCTTGACAAACTTTCAAAAAAGGATCAGACTTATATTCACCACCATTGTCTAATCTGAGAGTCTTGATCTTTTGACCGCTTTGCATTTCAATCATCTTTTTCCACTTCAGGAATATCTTCAAGACTTCATCTTTATCCTTCATCGTGTATACCCATACTCTTCTAGAGAAGTCATTAATAAAGTAGACAAAATAATGGCTACCTCCCCGAGATGCATTCTTGGAAGGTCCCCAAACATCAGTGTGAACATAGTCTAGAATGCCTTTGGTGTAGTGAATAGCAGTGCCAAATTTCACTCTAGATTGCTTACCCATTACACAAGGTTCACATAATTCCAATTTATATGTCTTTGCACCTTTCAGTAAGCCTTACTTCACCAATCCTTGCAACGCTTTTTCACCAGCATGCCCAAGGCGCATACACCATATTCTCGTAGTGTCTGAGCTATCTGCATCAGTAGCTTCAGTGATAGCTGCTTCACTAATAACTGTATTACCCTATAAGAAATACAAGTTATTTCGTCTTATACCTTTCATCACCACCAATGTCCCATATACAGCTTTAAGGACTCCACCCTCCATGGTGATCTTGATACCTTTTAGATTCCAATGCTACCAATGAGATAAGATTCTTCTTCATATCTAGTACATACCGAACATCATTCAATTCTCTGACTATTCCATCATACATCTTTAAGTAGATTTTGCCTATCCCTTGTGTTTTGCAGGCCTTATTATTTCCCATCAAAATAATTCCACCATCTAGCTTCTGGAAGCTAGAGAACCATTCCTGAATGGGACATATATGATAAGTGCAACCTGAATCCAAAATCCACTCGTTTGAGTGACCATCAGCAGATGAACTAGCCAAAGAAAACTCGAAATCATCATCTCCAAATTTTGCAATATTTGCTACAAAACCCACTTTCTCCTTCTCTTTGTTCTTCAATTTAGGGCAGTCTTTCTTCCAATGACCCTTTTGGTGACAAAAGGCCCATTCATCTTTTCCAGGAAACTTCCCTTGTGACTTCGAACGAGATTTTTCCCGTTTCCCATGTTTTCTTTCCTCTGTTCGTCCCCTTGCAGTGAGTGCCTCAGTTTGTGAATTGTAAGTCTTCAGTTCCTTCTTATGACACTCATGATTCACCAATGCTGCAGAAACCTCATCAAGTTTCACTTCGAATTTTTCATACAACAAAGTAGTTGTCAAATGATCATAATCATCAGACAATGAATTTAACAAAAATAGTGCCTTATTCTCGTCAGGAATTTTCACATCAAGGTTTACTAAATCAGCAAGTATTTTATTATAATCGTTTAGGTTTCGTGCATAGAAATACTTGGAAGATACTGAAATCGGAAGAGTCCCTTCTTCAAGAAGGGCCAATTTTCTGCACTCTTGGTCATATACTTTTCCTCCAATTTCGTCCATAACTCCTTAGCAGAAGTTTCCTTCATATACGGGTATTTCAGCTCCTTGTCAAGGAATGATCAAATAGAGGCACAAGCATGGAGATTAATTCACGTCAACTGCTTGTCATCCATATCTTCGGGTTTATCTTCTAGAACCATGTCCAACTCTTGTTCATACAACACATCCATAACTTCACATTGCTACATACCAAAATTATTAAAGCCATTGAATTTATCAACCTCTAATCTTGTAGCAGCGATTGGATGTCTATTGGATGTAGGTGTCGACGATGATGATATCGACTCCCTCTTAACAGGCTCGTCTTTATCTCCAGCCATCTACTCACTACTATTCATAAACACGTACTGTTTATAGTTACTATTCACACGAACGACACTGTTCATGAACTGTAGCACAGTACTGTTCACGGGCTGTAACACCGAAACTGTCATGGGAATTGTAGCACTGACACTGTTCATGGGAACTATAGCACCGACACTGGTCACGGGAACTGTAACACCGACACTGTTCACGGTACTGTAGCACCGACACTATAGCTCCTGCAGATTTTCACTCCTACAATACCCCAGTTGAAAAAACTGGAGCTCCGATACCACCTGTTGTGCGGAAACATTAATTAATTTGGAGTAAAAAATAAAACAGCAACAAGAACACCCAGATTTTTGTACTAGTTCAGCAATGCCTACATCCAGTTTGGAGATGACGGAGCATTTTACTATAATCAATGAGAGCATATAATAGTGTTTATCACTCAATTTTTCAAAGACCCAAATTAACCCAAGCTCACACACTCCTACTATGAAGAAAAAAACTGAAAAAATACAAAGCAATTGTTCCTTGCTATTTTTCTCTCTCCCTCTCGACTATTGTTTCTATCTTGCTATTTTTTTGTCTCTTCTCTCTTCTTTTCAACTGCTGCTGCTTCTCCTTTATAGAGAAGCCAATAAGTGCAACAACTGGCCAACTTGTTACACCGAAGGCAGCTTCTCCTTTACAGAGAAGACAATAAGTGCAACAACTGGCCAACTTGTTGCACCGAAGGCCAGTTGTTGCACCGAAAGTCCTACTTATGCCGATTTCTTTTGACTATCTTTGAGACAATAATTAACACTTGTTTGTTTTGTGGTAAGCCTTTGGTTAGAGGACCTAGGTGATGTTAATCTTTTGTGTGGTTGTCGTTTGATGGATAGGAGTGCAGCTGTGTTTTGATTTCATCTTTGCGTGAATCAGCTTGGAAATTTCATTTTATGCTTCAACGTCTTTCCTCTGTGAAAGCATTCCTTGAGATAGTCTATCTGGATTTATAAATGATTGGTTATTAGAAGAACTCCATCTTACGAATATTGTTTGAGCATCTCGTGACCAAGGTGGCTGAAGTGTCTATTGCCTTGGGTGTGCATACTGGTTGGGTTGTCGATGGAGATTTCGGTGAAACTGTGATTTTTCTTTTGACATTACGTGAATTAGCTTTTCATATTTCTAACTATTCAACATCAAATTGCTAGAGGCGTTCTCAAGATTCACGATTGAAAGTAAGGCGTAAAATCCCAGCAGCTGATTACGACAATTTACTTGGTGAGCAACTTTAGATCTATCTTAGAAGGAGCTAAATTTATCAGGAAGTCGTTCCTTCCTATCTTAAGTGTTTTTGATTTTATTTCTAGTTATTTAATCACTTGAGTTATTCGTTAATTATTTGATTAATTCCTTTCATTAAAAGTTGTTGAGAAAAATCCTCTATTGAGGTTAACACAAGTCGATCATGTTATTAGGTGTGAAAATATTTCACAGAAAGTGAGGTTGAGAGATAGTGTCAAAGGTTGAGTAGTGTCGGCTTAGTAAAGCCTTGGGTAAATCTATTGGTGAAAGTATTAAGCTGGGTGAGGGCCCCGTAGACGTAGGTAAGGTGTGCCGAACCGCTTTACCAAATTTTTAGCATTATTTGTTATTTGTTATTTTGATTTTGATTTTTTTATTTTTGTTTGTGCTACTGATGACTACGTTAAAATTGAAAAGTTTGCAAAACTACTCCCCTTAAGATTTTTCAATTAGTATTAGAGCGAGGTTATCGATTCAGAACTTGGTAAAAAGTTGGTGCAGATCCTAGTTTCGCGAACATGGCTACTAAAGAGGGTGCATCGATCACCAGACCACCACAGTTGTATGGATCTAACTATCCTGCATAGAAATCACAGATGAGGGTTTTTATTGAGGCATAGGGAACAACAACATGGAACTCGATATTACATAGTTTGACACATCCGATGATTACTGACGATAAGGGAGAGACAATTCTAAAATATCCATCTAAATGGACAAGAGACGAAGAAGAGATGGCACTTGGAAACTCACGAGCGATGCACGCAATTTTCAGTGCTATTGATGAAGGGTGCTTCTCAATGATATCAATATTTGAATTGGATAAAGAAGTGTGGGATGCTTTGCAGACTATTTATGAAGGGTCCAAATCTGTGATAGCATCAAAATTACAGATGTTAGCTGTGAGGTTTGAAGAATTGAAGATGAATGAAAATGAGACTATTGGAGACTTTCATGAAAGATTGCGTGATAGCGAATCAGGCACATCAACTCGAGAAGAAATATTCTAATATGAAACTAGTCAAGAAGATGTTGAGATCACTATCTCCGAGGTTCATTCCGAAAATTGCAGCAATAGAGGAGGCCCACGATATTAATGATCTGTCATTAGAGAAGGTAATTGGAATTCTTACAAATTTGAAAATTAATCTTTTAAGGGGTAAGCAAGAAAGAAGCAAAGGATTGGCGCTATAGGTTCAAACTAGAAAAGGTAAGAATGATACAAAAGTGAATCCGATGAGAATGAAGATTTGGTACTACTCACGAACTTTTGATAAATGGCTGAAAAGAATGAAAAAGGACAAAACCAAGTTTAGGCAACATGGTGGGAGTTCATAGAATAAAAACTTAAAACAACAAGTCAAAACTCAAAAAGGTGAAAGAAAGGTGAAGAGAATCCAATGTCATGAGTGTCAAGGCTTCGGGCACGTTCAAGTTGAATGTTCTAATACTTTGAAGAAAAAAAAAGGAAAATCCTTTACTAGCACTTGGAGTGAGAATGAATCCAATAGTCAATATAATAGTGAAGAAGAAATCACTAATGGTTCTGTGTTTGTTGCTTTATATAGCAAAAGTCTAGTTACTTGCTTAACATTAATTGAAACGGAAGCAACTAAAGACGAAAAAGGGGAATATTTAGGAGGCTTATAAAGTTATGTATGAAAAATGGGTGAAAACGTGTAGAAAGAATGAAAGATTGAAGGAAGAGAATCTCTCTATGAAGAACACCATCCATGAAGAACATCATTCAAGAGTTAAAAAAGAAATTGATGTTGGAATTACATCAGCTTGGTGAAGCTAGATTGAGATTGGTAAGTACAGAAAAGAGATTGAGAATGTTGAATGGAGGCATAGAAAAACTAGAAAAGTTAATGGAAATCGATAAGGTTAAAGGGGATCTTCAAGGCATTAGTTATAAGGGAGAGTGCTCTAAGGTGAATGAGGAGAAAAATGATATGGCCAGATCTGTTTAGGAAGATGAAACATCGAGAAAGAATCGAAGATTTGTATACATGTGTCATTTTTGCAGAGTAATTGGGCATATAAGGCCAAGATGTTACCAGTTACTGCATATGTTGTTTCAAAGAAGCCAAAGTTGAAGAATTCTACGTCCCTCACAAAAATCTCAACATCAACTCTCAGTACTGAAATCTACTTAGGTGAAAAAGAGTGAATTGCAATCTCTCATGGTTCTTAAATCGTTGAAGGCAACTTTGCAAAATGGTTAGTATTTTGATAGTGGATGTTCACACCACATGATAGGGAAAAAAATACTTAACCGATTATCAGAGTTATATGGATGGTCATATGACCTTCGGAGATGGAAAGAAGGCTTCGGTGATTGGTAGAGGAACATTATGAATGGATGGATTGCCTCCCCTAAAAAATGTGCTCCTTGTCGATGGACTAAAAGCTAATTTGGAGAGTATAAGCCAACTTTGTGGAAATAGTTTATTAGTTAAATTTACAAGTGATAAATGTAAGGTGCTAATTGAACAAGGAGAATGTCTTGTGAGCGGCAAGCGATCAGCTGAAAATTGCTACATATTGCAGGTCATGACCACCTATAAATCAGCCAAACATGACAATAACATTGATTTATGGCATCAAAAGCTTGGACACGAAAATTTTGATCTCCTTAGCAAGCTGACGAAATTGGAAGCTATGAAGGGTCTAGACAAAATGAACAAAGAAGGGAAATCAATTTGTAGTGTGTGCCAAATGGTTAAACATATTAGAGTACCACATAAAAGGGTTAGACACGTTACCTCATCACTTATACTTGAATTAATTCACATGAATTTGGTTGGTCCAACACAACATAATAGCATTGGTGGAATGAGATTTTTTTTAACTTGTGTTGATGATTATTCGAGATATACTTAGTTATCATTTTTGAAAGAAAAATCAGATGCTTTTAAGGCTTTTAGAAGCCTATGTGTATAGGTCATGAATATCAAAAATATGACTATATTGAGAATTCAATCAGATTACAGAAGAGAATTTGAGAATACAAGCTTTAATGACTTTTGTGATGAGTATGACATCTTACAAGATTTTTCAACACCCAAAAATCCACAACAAAATGGAGTTGCTGAAAGGAAAAATAGAGCAGTTCAAGAAATGGCCAGATCTATGTTGAATGGAAGTAAATTGTCTATGCGATTTTGGGTGAAGCAGTTAATACAACATGCTACATATGTAACAAAGTTTATCTTTGAAGCATCTTGAACAAGACATCTTATGAACTCTAGATGGGAAAGAAACAAGATGTGAGTTACTTTCATGTTTTTGGTAGTAAGTGCTACATTCTTAGAGATTGGGAATAACTCGTGAAATTTGAGAGCAAAAAGTGATGAAGGACTCTTCATTGGTTATTCAACTCACAGTAAAGTTTACCGAGTGTATAATCACAGAACCAAGAAAGTGCTAAAGTCCATAAATGTTGAGATATATGATGTATCTTTGTTAAATGGTCAAGTGGCAGAAGAAAATCTACATAACCGACTCTCTGAACCAGCTCAAACAAGCAACAAGACAAGATTGAAAATTTGCCCAGATTTGTAGTTAGTTGATGCTGAGGAAGTAACTGCGCAAATTGAAGAACTGTCAGTTACTTCAGATGATGAATCAACCAAAACATAAGATGTGAAAATTATTCCTTTAAATGTTCAAAACTCGAGAGAAGCTGATTTGAATCAGGATTCTCCCTCTCGAATTAAAAGAAATCATCCAGTAGAGAACGCCATTGGAGATGTTAGTGAAAAAAGAAAAATAAGGGAAAGAAAAATGTTGATTATCGAGAACTTACGGGATACTTGTGCTACACATTTTCATTCGATCCAAAGAATGTTAAAGAAGCTCTACAAGATGAGTTCTGGGTGGTAGCTATGCAAGATGAATTGATTCAATTTGAACGACATAACGTATGAGAATTAGTGGCAAGACCATCAGATACTAATGTGATTGGAACAAAATGGGTGTTTCGAAATAAAACAGATGAAAAAGGTAATGTAACCAAAAATAAAGCAAAGTTAGCAACTCGGGGATATTCTCAAGTTGAAGGAATAGACTTTGACGAAACTTTTGCACTGATGGCATGACTTGAGTCTATCATATTACTATTGGACATAGCATGTGTAAAAGGGTTTAAGATTTATCAGATGGATGTAAAGAGTGCTTTTTTTAATAGGTTTATACAGGAAGAAGTGTATGTCGAGCAAACAAAAGGATTTATTGATTCAGATCATGCTTTTAAGTTAAAGAAAGCTCTTTACAGTCTCAAACAAGCACCAAGGGCTTGGTACGAAAGGCTCACGTAATATCTCATTAGGCAAAGACATAAACGAGGTAGCGTTGACAAAACTCTATTTATTAAAAAGTTTAACTTTGATTTTGTGATTGCTCAGATCTATATCGATGACATTGTGTTTGGTGCCACACATTTGAAGATGATAGATGAATTTTTTGAATTAATGACATCCAAATTAGAGATGAGTATGGTAGGTGAACTGAATTTATTTTTGAGTTTACAAGTTAAACAAGTGGAGGATGGAATTTTTATATCGCAATCTAAATATGCCAATAATTTAATTAAGGAGTTCGGTCTTAAGAATGCCAGACATGGGAGAACACCCATGAGTGTTTCAACAAAACGAAACAGAGATAAGAATGGTAAAAGCATTGATGTCAGTCTATATCAGAGCGTGATCAGAGGTTTATTATATTTCACTACAAGTAGGCCATATATCTGTTTCAGCATTGGCGTATGTGCTCACTATCAAGCAACCCAAAAGAAACACATCTGACAGCGGTTAAGAGGATTATCAAGTATGTAAGCGGAACATCTGATTTTGGGATATAGTATACATCTAACTCGACATCTTATCTAGTTGGATGTAGTGATACAGATTAGGCTAGAAATTTAGACAATCGGAAAAGCACTTCAGGAGTTATTTCTTCTTAAGAAACAATTTGATCTCTTGCTATAGCAAGAAGTATAATTCCATTTTACTATCGACCACTAAGGCAGAATATATTGCTGCAGGTAGTTGTTATTCACAACTTTTTGGATGAAACAAATGTTAGAAGATTATGTGATTGATTAGAATGTGTTGACTATCTTATGCGATAACAATAGTGTCATAGACATCTCTAACAATCCAGTTAAACATTCAAGAACAAAATATATTAATCTCAGGTACCACTTTATTCAAGAGCTTGTGGAAAGCAAAATAATCACCTTGTCACATGTATTAACGAAAAAGTAGTTGGCAGATATCTTTACGAAACCTGTTGATGCGGTGAGGTTTGAACTTCTTCAAGGGGCTTTGGGACTTTGTGCTTTACATTATTGATGTATTATTTTTATTTTAAAAAAAGGAAAAGAAAAGTCAAAAAAATGCGTATTAAATTTTTTGGTCTTCTTTAGTTCTTCTTTTATTTTTATGTTTCCATTATCGTCCCATCTTGTTAGTAGTTTACATTGGGACTTTTATTTGGCTCCACTGAAGACTCTTCAGCTCTATCATCAGTATGGGTCTCTCTCTCTCTCTCTCTCTCTCTCTTTCGTGCATATCTTTTGGTGTTTTGAATGATAGTAAATTGTCATCTTGGAGTGCGTATGATTCTTCCGCCGCACCTACTGCTAATTTTTATGTTTCTTTATTTGTTGAGATTGATTGTGTTGAAGGTATTTTTCTTTTTGACACTGTTGTCCCAAGGGGGAGTTATTAGATTGTTTATGGTGACTGTTCCATTCAGGGGAAGATTTCAAGGTATATGTGTAACTATTTATCTTACTTTTTAGCATCTTTTTGTCCCAAGGGGGAAAACTTTAAATGATTAGATTATTGTTTTATGGATGTTCTTTGGAACTTGATGATGTATTAAGGGGGAGTGTCTGTCATATGAATTATGAATTTGATACTTATATTTCCAATTATGTTATTCAGGGGAAATTTCTTATTTGTGACAAATAATGCCAAAAGGGGGAGATTGTTAAATATATGATATATATCTTCTTATGTTATTTTGATATATTTATTAGTAATTGGACCTATAAGATATTAATTATATGATGATAGCTAATTAAGCATCTTTGTTTGACTTGGATTCAAAAAGCTATTTGGGATAATCTTCTAATTGTGATAGAGCTATATCTCTAATTGATGTGTATCTTGGTGGCTGAAAGGGGCATTGTTGGAATTTCTGTGTCAGGTGTTAATTGATTTTTGGTGTAAGGTGTGTGTTTTGTGCTATATGAGTGTTGATTGGCTATTTTTATGTTGACCATGTTAGTGAGACTTTTGGTGGTGAACTTGTTTGTTTTGTGGTAAGCCTTTAGTTGGAGGACCTAGTTGATGTTAATCTTTTGTGTGGTTGTCAATTGGATGGATAGGAGTGTAGCTGTGTTTTAATTTCATCTTTTCATAAATCAGCTTGGAAATATCATTTTTTGCTTCAACGTCTTTTCTCCATGAAAGCATTGCTTGAGATAGTCTATTTGGATTTATAGTTGATTTGTTATTAGAAGAACTCCATCTTATGAAGACTCTTTGAGCATCTCGTGACCAAGGGGGCTGAAGTGTTTGTTGGTTGGGTTATCGGTGGAGATTCCGGTGCAGTTGTGATTTTGCTTTTGACATTGCGTGAATCAGATTTTCATGTTTCTAACTCTCAACGTCAAATTGCTAGTGGAGTTTTCAAGATTCACAATTGAAAGTAAGGCATAAAATCCCAGCAGTTGACTGCGACAATTTACGTAGTGAACAAATTTAGATCTATCTTAGAAGGAGCTGAATTTATTGGGAAGTCATTCCTTTCTATCTCAAGTGTTTTCAATTTTGTTTCTAGTTATTTTAATCACTTGAGTTGTTCGTTAATTATTTGATCAACGTCTTTCATTAAAATTTATTGAGAAAAATCCTTTGTTGAGGTGAACACGAGTCAGTCATATGACTGGGTGTGAAAATATTTCACAGTAAGTGAGGTTGAGAGATAGTGTCAAGGGTTGAGTGGTGTCGACTCAGTAAAGTCTTGGGTAAATCTATTGTACTTTAATGAAAGTATTAAGTTGGGTGAGGGCCTCGCAGACCTAGGCAAGGGGTGGCGAACTGCGTTTCCAAGTTTTTGGTGTTATTTGTTATATCGATTTCATTTTTTGTTTTTGTTTGTGCTAGAGATGATCACAGTAAAATTAAAAAGTTTGCGAAACTACTACCTTTACGATTTTTCGGTATCTAATACACAATACTTTTCGCTTTGTAAGAGTCTTGAAAGGATTATAATTTATGCAACCATTCCTTTTTATTTTTATAAAAAGGCTGCTTTTCGTAACTTGAACCTATGACCTTATAGTCACAAAAGAACAACTGGTAAAAGTTCACCATCAATCCTAAACTATGAAGCAGAACCAAAAAATTAGAACATGAAATTTATTCAATATGAATAAAACAAAATTAGATCGAACACCATAACTAATGAAAAGAAAAGAGAAACGATTATAAGAAAGCAAAGATAAACAAAAGAAACTGCCGAATGGCCTGTTCTCTTCGGTTGAAATAGAAGTAGACAAGTAATTTCCTTTCTTTAAAATCGTACTTGAGGGTTTCTTACCTTATATGGCTCTACAATCAATCGCCCCATTTTTTCTATAACCGAAAGAGACCAATTACTTGCACGGAGATTTTTAAAAGGTGGTAGTATCTTAATTCTAAAAGCTTCGAAATCTTCTGGGAAGGAGGGGACCGATCACGGTGTCTGGAGTTGTTGATTTACTACAAGCAATTAACGTAGAATTTATTATTTTTTTAATGGAAAATAAAACTGAAAATTACATAATGAGTCTAGGGAAACAGATCCCTGATCTATCCTCTGCGAGGAAATGGTGGCACTTTATGGGTGTAGTGTCAAAATAGGTGACCCCAATATCTACATGTTCAGCGTAGTGCGCCAGCCAGTCAACGCATTTGTTGCTCTCTCGATAAATATGTCGATGAACAACAGTCCAGTTCCGGTGGAACAGCTCGTCTATGCCCAGGATGATAGAGTTGTGGGTCTGAGCTATGTTGTCTGCTGAGGAAAGGATGTTGATCACTGCTGCCGAGTCCACTTCAAGTTCTACTCTGCGGTATCCCTAATTCCATGCCAGCGTAAGGCCAGTGTAGACTCCCCAAAGTTCAGCATTGAGCGATGAGCACCAGCCGATGTTTTGAGAGAAGCCACCGAGCCAGTTGCCTTCAGTGTCTCTAATAAGGCCTCTTGCAGTGGCTGAGAATGTGGATTGTTTGCTTGTGCCATCAGTATTAAGTTTTACCCATCCAGGAGGCGGTTTGCTCCAACCGATCGTGTGCTCTTGGCGAGGCCGGAGCCCGGTACCAGCTCGACAGTGTCACTCAGCGGCTTGGAAAATTAGTCCTGCAAAAGACAATATGAGAGAATGAGGTGATGAAGGCCAAGTAAAATGCGCATCAAAGAGTGACTGATTGCGCCAGGTC
>JANZXR010000171.1:33682931-33699538 GCA_027575705.1 Erythroxylum echinodendron
TAATTTTTCTTCCAATTCCATTCCAATTTCTCTCCAAAATTCCAATAGCTCAATTCAAAAATTCTTAATTTCATATGTCTAAGTTTTCAGTGCCATTGGACAGTCAATTTCACTACCGGTAGACTCCTATTCTGTCACTTGACAATTTTTCGGATCCGGAAATGACTCCGAAAAATTCCCAGAAACTTTCTATAATTCTCTAAAAATCTCAAAACCCTAGTGACCCTCTCCAACACACTTTTTACACACTCAAAGCCTATTTTTCAAAATTCCCATTTATTCACAATTAGACCGGGAAAATGTCATGAATGCATGTACAGATATTTTTCATGCGCAAAAATCACTGTTCACTAATGCATGAGCATGAGATGTGTTTTCCTTAATTTCTCCGATCGATCGCTCTTATACCAATTTTCATGATTCAACCCATTATATGGAAACGGGATGTTACAATTCTCCCTCCTTAAAGAAATTTCGTCCTCGAAATTCATTTCTGATTAAGGAATAAGGCAGGTGTACCATTTGTTTAATTACTTATCTTTTTCCTAACCACTTCACTACTCATTCACGCTTCCTTAATTATGTTCTTGATGAATTTCACTTTTTACTTCCAGTCTCAATAACACATGTATCAGATCATAACACTACTAATCATATCACACTGTGTGAAGCCGATAACCATAAGGCAACTCACACTTCTATAGGCCTATTATCGTCATATTTTTATATGGATCACTAAATGTCAAACTTACTTTCTCTTATTCACTCCGGTATCTCCAATGCATTACACCTTAGCAAAGGTGGTACTTTCAAAGATAAGTCATTTATTTCACTTCCCATTGGTGTTGAGACACTTACCTTGCAAATCGTTCTTAATATAATCCATAACTTCAATGTGATTCACCAAAAATTTATTTATTTTCCAAAAACTACTGTATTCGAATTCCAAATTCATTTCACTCACTAACGGTATCTCAAATTTGTTCTAGCTTTTACCAGTTCTTTAAGTTCCTCTTTATTACAATGTAAGGTGAATGACCTCCTTTTTATTGTCTAATACTTCAGAAAATACTCTAATGGTATCACCAGGATAACAAGTACTATACCTGTAGTCACTCGCACTATACATTAATCTCACATAGTCTAATGAACTCCATAATACAAGCTTTACACTTGTCTCACTAGCTAAGACTATTTGCAACACAAACGTGTAATCCCGTGGTTCTACATTCTTTGCCATGAATTATTAGAACATATAGCTTTGATTATTTCTTGTATCCACTCATACATATTCTTCACTCGAAAGTTGGATTTAATTCCCCAATAAGATTTACAAGCTCTAAAGTCCTCGATTTGGGCTTTGTCGGTTCTTTTTATACACAACTGATTGTAGCTCGATAATAAATCATACTTTCTTCTTGCCCCTTTTTATCTCGACATTTTACACTCATTAGTACACTCGATTTGATAATTTCAACATCTAAATTGAGGTACCCTGGTATTATATTTCCTATTCAGTGCCTCAATTTACAATACTAACTTAATTGAGAAAATACTCACTTACACAATCCCTTTCAATTCTCGCAAACTCATTGAGTACCTCAATCTTTGCTGATCTATAAAATATTTCTGTACAATTGATGTCCCCAAGCTTTCAAAGCAATTTTCTATTTTAGTACATTTCAAGTCATAAATTCCAAATTTAGCTCATGAGGTGATAATTATCCCCTAAGTACACAAAATCACTTTGCATCTTAATCTTTAAGGAAAACTCTATTGTCTTTACTGCGAAATCTCCCATTCTCAAGTAGACTATTATCATTGGTATTATAATTCCTCAATATTTCTTTCACATTTATCAGTCCATATGACTGACACATTTTTCCTTAGAAATCTCATCGAAGGGCTAACATCGGTAAAAACTACATTTTACCAGTCTCGGTTAGTATTCAATATATAACTCGCATACGTTCCTGAAGTTTTCTTACTTTATTGTTACCTGTACTTTTCTTTGGGTGCAAGGTGTACCTGAAGACCGGCCGGTGGTGGCGGAGGTTTTGAGTGAGCCATTCTCGGGACTGCAGTGTGAAGAAGGCATGGGGGAGTAGGGAAGGAGAAAAGTGGCTCCACACACAGCAGGCTTTCTCGCAATTGCGCATCACGTGAATGGAGGTTTCCTCGAGGTGGCAGTGGTAGCAAGCTCTATCGCTAGTGAAATGCTTCCTGACACTTTGTTGGTTGGTAAGTAAACGATCATGAGCCAGAAGCCATAAAAATGACCTTATTTGTTATGGTCCCGGCCATTGCCATATGCTTTCCAAAAGCTTTGTGATGTATCGCCTCCCTCTTCTCAGAGCATAGCGTAAGTGGAAGCCACCGTAAAAGCTCCAGTGTCAGAGTGTCCCCAGATGATCTTGTCCTGACTGAGGTAAGGTTTCGGGGGAAATGTGCCAAAGAGTGTTCGGAAAATCGGCGGGGGGAGGTACGCCTGAAATGCATCCATCTGCCAATTACCAGCGGCGTCCACAAAATGGTAGACACTAAGTTGAAGAGTGGATGGAGGGACCTGGGAAGTAACATGGGAGATCAGCGGTCTGAATTCTGCCAGCCAAGGGTAGAGCCAAAAGTGGGTGCACGTACCGTCGTCGATCTGCCAAGACATACCTTGGAGCATGAGGGGCCATATGGCTTTTAAACTCTTCCAAATCATCGAGCCATCCTTAGCCTCCAAATGGGAGGAGATATTGGTAGCATCAACACCATATTTGGCAGAGAGAATCTGGACCCATAAGGCATTAGGTTTGGTAAGCAAATCCCAACCTAATTTCATCAATAAGGCATAGTTGGTTTCACGGATCTTCCGTATGCCAAGACCCCCCCGTTTCCTTCAATTTGCAGACTTCCTCCCATGGGACTAAGTGAACGCGCTTCTTGCCATCCGAAGCTCCCCACAGAAATTGTCTCATCATTTTCTCCAAATCATCACATAGACTACGCGGTAATCGGACAGTCTGTATAGTATAAGTGGAGAGGGCTGCGATCACAGACTGTGTCAAAGTGGTGTGACCTGCAAATGTCAGAAGATGAGCTGTCCAGCCTGAGAGGCGGCGTTGGACATTGTCCAAAATGTATTGATAGGTTCTACGGCTGGCCCGTTTATGCAAAAGAGGAACGCCTAGGTGGCGACCAAGGTCATTCGTCGGTTTGAAATTGAGGGCATGGCTAAACCGCTTCGCCATCGTAGGCGGAATGTTCTTGGGAAAGTAAAATCAGGACTTGTCGTTGCTAACGCGTTGGCCTGATGCGGTACAGAAGGAATCAAGAAAGTTTCGGATAACATAAGCTTGATCTATGGAGGCTTCGACGAAGAGAATGAGATCATCAGCAAAAAACAAGTTGGTGATAGAGGGACCAGTTCGGCTTAACTGGATAGGTTTCCAACAGCTCTGTGTCACCGCTTGAGTGATGGAGTGACCCAATCGTTCAATACAGAGGACAAAGATTTAAGGCGAGATGGGGAGGTGTCGCTGAGGTCCCCATTCCAGTTAACCTGAAAGGAGACCGTGGCGATGCATTGTATGATGAGAGTAATCAGCGACATTGGAAGTGCGACGTCTAGTAGGGTATCTTGAATGAATGCCCAAGACAGGCGGTCATACGCCTTCTCCAGATCTACTTTAAGAGCTATAAACCCCTTTTCCCGGTTTTTCGGCGCATGGTATAAAGAACTTCCTGGGTAATGATGATATTATCTGTAATCTTGCGCCCAGGGATGAAACTACACTGGTTAGGGGCTATCATGTCAGCTAGATAGGGCTTAAGTTTGTTAGTAATGACCTTGGTGAGGGCTTTATAGAGCACAGAGAACAACGCAATAGGCCTAAACTGCTTGATTGAGGTAGGAGAAGGAATCTTCGGAATAAGGACAAAGATGGTGCGGTTAAGATCTGTGTCCCAGATTTCATTCTAAAAGATTCGCTGAACGAATAAGGTCAGGGATGGTCCGAGAGTATCCCACTAGGATTGGTAAAAAAGAGTTGTAAAACCATCGAATCATGGAGCTTTATGAGGATGCATATGAAAGAACACGTCCCTAATTTCCTCGGCACTGAGGGGCTGGGATAAGTCCGCGATAGCATTCTGTAGGAGGGGAGGAAACTAGCCACGAAGCTACAGGACGGGGGGTTGTTGTGGGTCCGCCAGCTATAACTGCTCAAGATAGTTGCGGACTAAAACACGAGAGTTCCTCTGTATCTATAATCACATTCCCAGTGTCATCAGTTAAGGAAAGAATCCGATTTTGCCGGTAACGGCTGTGGGTGAGGGCATGGTAATACTTGGTGTTTCGGTCACCCTGGCTCATCCATTGGCTTCTGGATTTTTGGTGCCAGAATAGCTCCTCTTGGTAAAGGGTATGCTCCAATTCCGTCCGAAGGTACTCCTGAAGATCCCGAATGGACGTCGAGTCTGTGTCGTCAAGTTGTTTCTGGATACCTTCGAGGCATGCCATAAGTTGTCGCTTCCAATGAAAAATATTGCCAAACATAGTAGTGTTCCAAATCTGAAGCTTGTCTGAGAATTGTCTGATGGCTCCACTTATATTTAAAACGTTTGGTGTCCAATGGTCCAGTACAAATTGCGCAAAGCCATGGTGTGTTAACCAGGCAGATTGAAATTGAAACGACCGAGTTGGTGGGAGTGTGATAAGGAGAGGTCGATGATCCGACTTCAGGAAGGGAAGGTGGGTCACAGCGGTATCATGGGTCGCCGAGATCCAAGAAGTGGAGCAGAAGGCCCTCCAGGTAAAACGAGGCCCAGGAAATCCAAGGTCGTGAAGATTATAGTGGTGCACACAGTCCCTAAAGTGTGGATTGATGATCAACTGGAATCGAGTGCCTCCCCGTTTATCTCCGGCCTCTAGTTTGGAATTAAAGTCGCCACCCAGAAGCCAAGGTTTAGAAGTGACCCGAGCAATTTGACCCAAATACGGCCACAGGAATTTTTTTAGTGAGGGCGTGGGACTAGCATAAATGGCTGTGAAATCAAAAGTCAAGTAGTCCCAATCAATACCGGTGTGGACAAATTATCGGTGAGCCAGCAAAATTTTAACCCCAGTGTTAGCATTCCACAGAATCCAGATACCACTTGAAAAACCCGCAGCTTCCACCCGAAAGTAGTGACCAAAACCCAGGCTTCAAATGACCTTCTGCGCCCGATCCCCGCTTATACGTGGTTCCAGTAGGACGAGGATACGCGGTTTATGAATGCGCATATAGTTTTTAATGATAGAATTGAAGGTCTGACCTCCAGCCTCTTGACAATTCTAGATGAATATCGACATAATCAGGACAACGAGAGGGAATCTAGTCGGCAAGAGGGTGGTCTCCCGGGCCATTGGGCTCACAGTCATGAGTGGTCACGTGGTCCTGGGTGGGCTCTGCCATCAGGGTTTCACCAGCATCGATAGCTACATGTCCTAGTGTGGACGCAGGGCCTGGATCAGGTGGTCGCGGTTGGTGTAATGTACACGAGAGTGGGGCCGAGGATGAGGCTAAATCCAGATGGGCCTCAGTGGGTTTGGTCCTCATGGCCTGACAGTCCATAGGCTCACGGGGAAACCCATTCATGAATGGGTCGTGGACGATCACCTCAATATGCGATGGGATCGAGAGGGCCACGTAGTTGAGGGTCGGGCTTTGGGAGACTGGAGAGTTGGGCTGCATGTGGAGCAATGGGGTCTGTGGGCCCGAAGGAGCCTTGTTCTGGTGTGGAGGCTGGGTTGAGGAGGCATTGGGCTGAGAACGAGTAGGCTGACCCAGGGTCTGATGGGGACGCAAGGAGGAGGGGCCTGTGGGCTGAGAAGGAAGGGTCTGGCCCAGATCCAAAGGAAGGTTGTGGTGATGCGGTGTCGTATTGGCTCTTGAGTAAAATGACGCGCGAGTCTCCTTCAGATACGTTAGAGTTGGGGATTTTGATTTGACGGGGAGAGGTGACTGGTAGTGATCAGTGTGGGAGCGGGACTTAAGTCAGGCTGTGACAAGGTCGTCGTACTGGTGTCCAATGTCTCAATCGTAGTTAGGGCGGCGAAGCGCAATCCCTTGCCCACTAGGGCGGAGCCGGTGTTGGGTCGCAGTGGCCTGGCGTCCTTTGGGGTGGATGACTACCGACGAGGCCAGCGTTGGACTTGCATCCAATGCCTGAAGCCCAGCTGACTAGGGTCGCTCGTGGAGGGTGTGTCGGTGTGAGCGGGTTGTGGGTTCAACGTTGGGTCATCGAAGGTGGAGGTAGAGTTGGGTGGAGCAGCAGGTCGGGAGGGGCAAGTCGGAGCCCCATGGCCAACAATTCCACAGTTGAGGCAGATTTGGGGTAAGCCTTCGTAGGCTATCCTGATTAATTTGCCATCGAGTTCCACTACGGACCGAAGAGGAGAGCTGAGGTCAAGATTCACCGCGACCCTTGCGAATCTCCCCCGATGAGTTAATTGCGTAGTGATGTCAATTTTGACAATGCGACCTACCAAATTTCCGAGAGCGGTGAGAATCGAGGGGTGATACAGGGCTACTGAAAGGGCTGAAAATCGCATCCACGCGACCACATGCGTGATCTTCCTAGTGGAAGGACGAAAGTCAGGATACCAAGGTTGGAACGAAAGGGTGTGTCCTGCAATAATCCATGGCCCCTGAGTAAGAGTGCGGACATAGTCATCCTCCTCAAGGAAGTTAACCAAGTAAAGCTCATTATCTAGTTCCACAATCTTCATAGGATCCGTAGGCTTTCACATGGACAGCAATCTGGATTTCAGCAGGTGAAAGCCAATTCTTCGGCCTAAAAGTTTGATTATGATTGCATTTGCCCATTCTTTGTCTAATTTCCTTTTAAAGGTGTTAGATAATTCTATGCCCAATCCACAAGTGCCTTGTATAATGGAGATATCTCTCTCGGTGACTTCGATAGGTTCTTCTTCCGGCTACTTAATATCTTTGTTGCCCATGCTATGGTCGGAGCTGCCTGTGATAATTGCGCTATAGCTAGGTAGTGTGTGCGAAGCAGCAGGAGTTGGAGGGGGAGGATCTTCATCTCTTTCTCTGGGACGGACTTTCTTAGCCACATGGCCATCCCGTTGTGTTGTTGGGTGAGCAGTGTGATCGTTCATGGTGAGCAGTAGCTAAGCTCACAATGAATAGTAGCAGTTGAGAGCACAACAGTAGCTGTACAGGAAGGAGCGTTGTATTGAGGACTTTTAACAAACAAGTAAAAGGTAAGGTGAAAGTATGAAGGAAAGAGCTCTCTAGCGGCTAGTATTATCTCGAATATTCGTAGAATTTATTATTAGCTGCAAGAATCTGTTTGAGCATGGCTTAATCTAATCTAGTTCTAAAGCTTAATGGTTAGAGATTAACGACGGATCGATTTGGTCCAACGTGAGAGAGGGGGTTAGCGTGGAATAAGCAATAATGACGCTTATGACAACTAAGCTTAGCTCTCTTTTCCATAGGAAAGCATAATTAAACCAAAACAAAATGAAGCCGTGTCTAGTGTTCTTCATCAAATTTTCACTTGCCACGATTTATTCGTACTACTCATTGGCTAAGCTAAGCCTTTGGATTGATATGAGTGGTGATCATACCGGACTAATCTAATCAGATTTCAATGTCTCATCGCATTTAAAGCATCACAACCCTCACAACTCTACATTAAAGCGACGTGAAAATGAATAGTAAGTAACGACTAATGATGAATGAGGATATAGCAGTCGTGCTTCTTCTTCCACAACTAATCCACTGTTTCTTACCACATTTGTCATCATAAAACTTCATTATACAACTTAATTACAACCCCACGAACCTTTCCCTTTCTTATTCCAAACTAAATCTTTCATAGCATCTCTAGTTTCAAACAACAATCATTTGGTCTTGCATGTATAGTCAAAAGGAAAAGCTGATGAATAAGATAAGAAATAGTAAATTTGTCCTACTTTTGAAAGTTCTATGCTGAAGGTGATCCAATTCTACATGATTCAAACTGCACATAAACCAGCATGTCAACACGTCTTTTAAGTCCCAATAATGATAACAAAATAGGAATAATCCATGTTTCCACCCTACCAAATGATCTTTGTCAAAATTTTACTATTTCCAAAAGTTAGAATTTTGCTCCAACGATGGTAATTCTGCCTGAAAAATATGGGATTTCATGTAAATATTGATACTTTTTCTTAATTTAGTTTATTTAGAACTCTTTCTTTTATAAACATAAGAATTAAATTATTCATTATGTAATTACTAAGAATAAATTTTTTTTCAATAATTTATAAAATTATTAATTTTAAAATAATTATGAAAATTTTTTATGATAAAATAATTATAAAATAAATGATTAATTATGTCTTTTTATACTCGACGGACTCATTTTTTTCTCTCTCTCTTTGAAGCCTCGCTGTTTGCCTGTTTCTCATGGTTTGTTCCACTATTTAATAATACGAGTTCTCAGGATTTCTGTACTTTAAACATGTGATCATAATCCTGATAACCTGCCCCTGAATATCCCTTTTAAACAAGAACAGGACAACGTTACGTGGGTGAGTCATTACGATACGCATTTTCGACACTAACTTTGTCTGAAGACGAGAGTTCCATTCCATGTTATCTCTACTTGGTGGGCCTTCCATCATTCCTTCCCTGGTTGTCCTTGTCTCGACAGTCGACATACTAGGAAACACTCAAGCTTAGATTAATTTCATTCCTAAATTCTGTCCATCAATTTACGATAGAGAAATTGTGTTTCAAAGACATGTCGTTGTCAAACTGACCAAAGGATGTATAGTTTGCCTTGCCTGTGCAAGTAACTTCATAACGACACCGTCATGTATCGTTAAACTGTAATTCGTATGCGTAGAGTAAAATAATTGTTATTGTCTGCGTAAGCTTGCTCCTTGTTTGTCTTAATCCTAATATTATATTAATGGTTTATATAAAATTAAACTAAAAAGAGGGGGTGGGACCCAATCCAATTGTGCATGGCACTGGGACTGCGACGCCGAACAAGCTGTGGCTTTGCTCTTACGTTCGTCCTTAAATGGTTCAAAATCTCCCGCATAAATTTTAACGAACCCCAACCGCTCTAGTCGCTCTACACCAGCAACACTCAGCCGCCGAACAATGCTGCCTTATCACACTGTTGGGGAGGCAGCCTCCGCCCTTGGCCGGAACCTCACTTTTGCAGAGACACTGTGGTTCAACTACTCTGCCCAGAAATCCGACTACTTCCTCTACTGCCACAACATCATGTTTCTGTTACTGGTTTTGTCTGCTGCGCCTCTGCCCCTAGTTTTCGTCGAGGTCCTGCGATCTTCTGGCTTCGAAAAATACAAGATTCAGCCCAAGGCTAAGCTGTCCTTGTCGGAGATGTTCAGGTGCTACAAAGATGTAATGACCGTGTTCCTCCTCGTCGTGGGTCCTCTTCAGTTGGTCTCCTTTCCTTCTATCAAGGTGACGGCTTTATTTGCGAATTTGTTGGATTTTTGGAGAAGTTAAGATGAGTTTTATATGTTTTAGTGGGGTTTTGATTATCAAGGATGGATTTTAACTTACCAGTTCAATCTCTTACCCCGGTTCCCTTAAAGATCACGTTTTTAACTGAAGAGACTTCTCCTGAGAATCACATGCATTCTTGTATTTGTGTGAAATAGCGTAACTGGCCCTAGTTTCCGGTAATTTTTATAGATTTTCAGAACATTGGTGGGAGACTTTATCACTTAGCTTCTACAGATGGAAATGTCCATTTTTCATTTTGGGGGTTTGGAAACAATTAGTATAGAAATTCTTTAGGTTGTCATTTCTTAAAATTTGAATTTTTTGAAAATAATTTAACTTATTTCGAATTTTTTGAAAAATAATTTAACTTATTTCCATTGTCTTATCCATTTAGTGAGTTGATTAATGTTAACTATTTTAAGCGTTTCAAGAAAACTACGGTGGAATTCTTATTTGAGGAGTTTAATTTTGTTATGCACAGATGATTGGGATCAGAACAAGCTTACCTCTACCTTCAGGTTGGGAAATTTTTCTACAGCTGCTAGTGTATTTTTTGGTGGAGGACTACATGAATTACTGGATCCATAGATTTCTGCATACTACATGGGGCTATGAAAAAATTCACTGGGTTCACCATGAATACTCTGCTCCAATTGGTTTTGCTGCCCCATATGCGCACTGGGCTGAAGTTTTAATCCTCGGAATTCCATCTTTTGCGGGGCCAGCAATGGCTCCTGGACATATGATCACATTTTGGTTGTGGATTGCTTTTCGGCAGATTGAAGCGATTGAGACGCACAGCGGGTAAGCATGCTAGCCGCTCTTATCTGCTGAGTTTTTTTCTGCTTTAGTTTTAATGGCGAAATG
Organism: Erythroxylum echinodendron; assembly: GCA_027575705.1. Classification (NCBI taxonomy): domain Eukaryota; kingdom Viridiplantae; phylum Streptophyta; class Magnoliopsida; order Malpighiales; family Erythroxylaceae; genus Erythroxylum; species Erythroxylum echinodendron. The sequence continues at coordinate 33,693,332 of JANZXR010000171.1, forward strand.
ATTGAAACTTTAGGATTTCTTTGGTGCGTTTCACTTTTATTATTGAATTCCTAGCAAAGTATTGAAAGGATTTCAACGATCCTCAACAGTGGCTTACATTTATTCATGAGGACTATGAACAGTGCGATCCCCTTTCTTCTAATCTTCTTTGTAGTTGTCATAATTATTTGTGAGTTCGTTGAAATCTTGAATCAAGCTTCAATTCATAAGCAGACTACATAGATATACTTGCAAAATTTGGCACAGTTTCTTTTTCTTTTCAACGGAAGGGAGGAAATGCCTATTACCTTCATGCCATTTCATAGCAAGCTGTTTCAACAGTTGGTTCTTTTATGCATGACAAGATGGTAATAATGTGCACAGACAGCCTCTCAGACTTTGCTTAATGGCCTATTTCCTATCATTAAAAGCTTTTCTCTGTGCATATATGGGATTGTTGTACATCTCGGTGGATTAGATTGTCACTAGGTTAACATTTATTTCCCTAGGGTTTATCACTGACATACTTATCAAGCAACTTTTAAGTATGAATGACTAGTATTATCTTAATATTTTGGGATGCATTCTTATTTCCCTAGGGTTTATCGCTGACATACTTATCAAGCAACTTTTAAGTATGAATGACTAGTATTATCTTAATATTTTGGGATGCATTCTTCTGTTTGTCCCTGCTTCTTTCAACTATCCTTTTACATTAATTTTTTCCATTGCCATGTAATTCTGTTGTAACTACTGCTCTGAAATCTTCTAGTCCTTTAAGTCTTTCTTCGTGCAAAGTTACAAAAAGATTCTTCTGCAGATGTCTTATTATACCATCACAAGGTCATTCACCATGTGTAGTTGTATAGATTATCATTCTTTAAAAATTGAAGTATTAAGACTTTAAGAGTTTTTATACACAGGAGTTGGCTTTTTTATTTCCTAATTATGCCGAAAATGATTCTTTCTCTTCTTTTTCCAGCCTGGTACATCGGTTACCTGTGCATGGTTTGGACTTTACCTCAGGAGATCCAACCTGCAACAATTCTGAATGGCTATCTGCTTGCTGGCACAGGGCTAGGAAATGATAATGATTGGTTTACTTGCTAGAATCTTTAAAATGAGCAGTGAAACAAATGCTTTGATTTTAAGAAAATTTCTTTTTTTCCCTCCTCTTTGAAGAAAGAAACAAAGTGGGAATCTCTGAAATGGAACTTTTACTGCCTAAAAGTGGTGACTCATTGGACATGGTGGACATTTTGAAGGAATTATGCTGCTTTAGTCAATTTGAGAACATAGACGAACATTATGAGGTTTCCCAGAGTTTGAGTCATGCATAACAGTTTCACGTTTGGCTGCTATAATTTTATGTTGATCAGTTGTTTTTAGACCCCATAACTTCAAGATGGTCTTCATGTGTTTATCACAGGACGTCAGTCTCATAATTTGTGTTGTTATGCAGGTATGACTTCCCCTGGACTCCCACGAAATATATACCTTTTTATGGAGGTGCAGATTACCATGATTACCATCATTACGTCGGGAGGCAAAGCCGGAGCAACTTTGCTTCAGTGTTTACATATTGTGATTATCTATATGGAACGGATAAGGTAATCAAATACTACTTGTCATTAAACCATAGCACTCTCTGATATAACGACAGCTGATACATCATTCTGTGATTATATTCTCTGTGATTAGGGCTATCTTTATCAGAAAAAGGTCCTTAAAAAGGTAAACTCTGTTCTCTTAAATCTGGATATGATTTGTGTATTTCAACTTGTTAAATAGCATGAATCTTCTAAAGCATAAAGATCCTACTCTGGCATAGACTGCTGAGTAGATGGTATATGCATTTCTTCTATCTTGTGTTTTAACCATTTTGATAAATTTGTCCTCTTTTCTTCTAACTGTAGTTAAAACAGGGATCAAAAAGTGGTGGTGGGCAGAATGGAGGCTTTTATTACACTAAAGAAGCTCTTAAGTCTGACTAAGCCATGGGTTGACATAAGTTTAGTTGAGAAAAAATGCCCTTAAGGTAACCTCCCCAAGGAGCACCAAGCAACGTCCAAGAAATCTGTGCGGAGATATGGTAGTCTGACTAATTAGAAGTTGTTAGTAGTTCAGGTGGACATTTACCATGATTTTGAGGGGATTTTAGATTTCCATGTCCGGTCTTAGGGATGGAGAGTGGTGTGCTGGTGTAGTAATATTAAGTGTTGTCTTAGATTTTCTCGGCGAAAAAAGGTAATAGTAAGTGATGGCTTGTTTAACATGTGACTGATGCCTATGTTCATTGTATTTCTGATGAATCTTCTGCACAATGGCCATAATAATTGGATTTGCAAGCAGTTAAACAAAGGTCTGATCTGATGGGGTGGGTCAGTACGACCCAAAACACCTTTGATCTCCCACTTTTATGAGGCCTAGTTGTAGGACAAGTATATTGGGCCACGAAAACTTTATCTGATACACGGCCGAACTGCATGAAAAGGCCATTGATGGTCCAATCAAGTTAACGTAATACCAAATTCGCCAAACGGGGGTCCCCCAATCATGCATGGCCTCTCTCTCTCATTTGAATTGTACTTTTTTCATAAAGTAGCCTAATACTACTATAGGAATTCCTTCTTTTTCAAATTTCTAATTATTTTCTTTGACCCTATTAACAATCCCTCTTGGTATCCATGGGATGCGATACTGTTTATGTCCCCAAACACCTACTTGTATTATAATTTCCCTCTCCACATCGATATATGTAATTTGAGGTAGCTTGTGTATCATCAACTTTTCAAATAAACTAAAGTTCTATTCTCCACGTTGGGTTTAAAATAATTGATAGCTTAAATTTTGGTTTTTTTAATTGAGGAGTACTGAATCTGTCATCCATTTTATGGTTCCCAGTTGCGTTGAAATTCAGGAGTTTAGGGGAAACATCACTCATTTTGAGACATTCGTTACTTTTCCACTTGGGCTTTATCTTGGACTTTATCTTGGACATGTTATTGCCATCTAAAATTCAAGACAATGACTAAGTTCCGACAAGACAATTCCTCAACCTCAGCTTCGTATAGGGTGAGCTAAAGATCAGAGATAAATGAGTTAAACAACATGTTTCGGTAATAAAATCTCATGGATACTTTTCAGCGTTTCTTGTATCAAGAGGGAGAGAGCTTTTTGCGTAATTTCGAATCTTCAAGTATTACACTCCTTCCATATGCTTTGTACATAGAGTCCGACAGCTATAGAATAAACCGATTCTATAGGAAAATGATGATTAGCTAACCATTGTATAACACTTGAGAGTGAACAAGTTGGGAATGACCATTGAAATTCCCTTTTAACAACTTTCCAAATCCGGTTGGTGATCTCACACGTGAAGAATAAGTGATCATGTGATTCAGCCTTTGTTAAACAAAACGGACAATCTCTATTAATAGTTAAATACATAAGTCTATCAGCTGTACTAAGATGCTTTTAGATAGCTAGCTCCAGAAGGAAAGAAACCTTTGAAGGAATGCTCTTGTTCCAGACAATTGTAGACCAATTCATTGCAGGTTTATGCAAACGTAACAATTCTCTCATGCTTCTGTTCGACAGCTGATTGGTTGGGTGAGTGTGCCAGAAGAAAGTGTCTCGATGGGATGGACTTGGCTTGTAATTTGGTTGTAATTGGATGATACCTTCAAGAAAATGCCAAGTTGTTTTCGCTAATGAAAGCTTACATCTTTGTATTAAGTGGGAAGTGAATAGAAAGCCTTACTTTTACCGAGGAGTGTATAAGAGCTCCTCTTCTCGACCAATTATTATTGTTATTTTCTATCTATTATACGAAAAACTAAAAGATTGTGCTAGAGAGAGAAAGCATAGCAAGAATAGGGGCGAACAGAGTATTTCAAAGACTCAACAATACATTAAGATTTCTTCAGTTTTTTTACTAAAAAAAACAACATACCCAACTTCTGTGAATTCACAATATTTATAACATCTCAACTTTCCTAACTGTCATCTAACAACTGATTTAACTAACTCTTCTTAATTTCTTTAAAACAGATTCTTTACGTCATTGCATGGCTTGCATGTATGTTAAAGAACCAACTTACGTCTGAATTTTTGAGACAACTCTTCTATATACTCCTCTTTGGATTAGAAATTCAGCTTCTGAATTCCCACCAATTTTCTTAACTGCTCAAATCGAGAAAAATGAAATCCTTTTGTAAACAAATTAGCAATTTGGTCTTTCGTATGAATGTACTCCAGCTTTAGCTCTCCCTCTTGTTGTATATCCCTCAGATAATAATACCTGAGCTTAAAATGCTTTGTCTTTCCATGGAATACTGAATTCATCGAGATAGAGGTTGCGGCCTGATTATCAACATATACCACAGTAGCAGATATCAAATGAACTTGCAATCTTCAAGCAACTTCCTAACCCATATGACCTGCTTTGTCGCTGCTGTAGCTACCACCAGTTCAACTTCTGCAGTTGAGAGAGTCACCAACTCCTGCTTCTTTGAGGTCTATGAAAATAACATTTAACCCAATGTTAAGCAATGACCAGCCGTACTTTTCATATCCTCTGTTGCTCCACCCCAATCACTAACTATATAACACATGAGTTCGCACCTCCCTATCCTCTCATACGCCAGACCATATTTGACAGTCCCTTTCAGATACCTTAAAACCCTCTTCACAACTAACCGTGCCTTTAGCTTTTTAACTGAACCATTAGAATTTAACTTGGTTTTGAATATCCACTTCAGTCCAATGGCCTTCTTGTCTGGTGGTTTGTCTACTAACGTCCAGGTTCCATTTTTGTTTATCATGGAGATTTCTTCCTTCATGGCTTTAAGCCATTTCAGATTCTGAAGTGCTTCCTGAGTCTTCGTCGGTTCCATCATTGCTTTATTACTCCTTTTATAAATTTCTGCTAGGCTTCGTGTTCCTCTTACTGGCACATGGTCTAAGACATCATCTTCCACTTCCGGAGTTTGCTCCTTTGAATTTAATTCATTTTGTTCAAAGTGATTTTCTGAATCTTCCTCTTCCTCAGATTCTAGCACATCATGCTCCAACTGGTTTTGTGTATTTTCTGCAATTTCTGGAACAATAGAAAAATTCTGCCAAACTGCTTTTCTTCCACATTTCCTCGCTCTCCTTCAGGCCAGGTCTGATGTTCATCTTCAAGGAAGTGGACATCCCTACTCACTTTTACCTTCTTCTGTTGCATCTCTTCTGGTCTCATGAGAAAGCTTTTGTTCTTCATCATTGTACTGAACATCTCCTGCCCAAACTTGTCAAACACTTTACACACATTAGACTCAAAGTACACCGACATACGTCTTTCAATCAATTGGGGCACACTTAGGAAATTATGCTAAATTTTGGGCACCAGCAACACATCAGGGATGATCTTGACACCATTCTTGGTAGGTATCTCGACCACTACTCTTGCTTCCGCTCTAATGCTTACTCCATTTCCCAGCTTCACATTGGCCTTTACTTCTTGATCCAAAGACTTGAATAATCTTGAATCAGGAATCATATGACACGTACATCCACTATCTATCAACTATTCAGATGAATATGTTTTAGCAAGATCGCCATTGACTACAAAAAGGTGCTCTTCTTCTTCTTCAGTCACTTGGACGTTTGCTGCAGCTTGAGTGACTTGTTCCTTGCAAATTGCCTCCATGTGCCCTTTCTGATGACATCTTCTACATTCGACGTTCGTCCTCTTCCATCACCTGAAAGCAAGATGATTTGACTTACCACAGTGAAGGCAAGGATTATAATTGTTAGCCTTGTCTCCTCCTGCATTCTTACTGCCATCTTCCTAGTGTGATTGCTCATTTTTTACATTTGAGCCATTCTTGTTTCTTTTCTTCTTCTTCTCTTCCTGATCCCTAATCTTGGTAGAAGCCTTATATGCCCCTTCAGCTGTCTCAGATTTTCTCATCAAATGCCTTTGCTCTTGAGCTTGCAAGGCACTCATCACTTCAGCAAGTTTGATCAGCCCTACGTCTTTAGAGTTTTCAAGTGAGACTATGGTAGCCTCATATGTTGGCCCTCAAATTTTATTCATTTATTTTTGATAAATAAGCATGATTAGTTTTAATTTGGGGTCTTGTTATACTATTTTATCTTGGAGTTAATTAGCATATTAATGTGGGTAAGATAATATGATATAGGTTAAGGGAATTAAAGTTTAAGGTGGTAAGTTTGCAT
>JANZXR010000171.1:33699638-33743043 GCA_027575705.1 Erythroxylum echinodendron
AGAGGACACGTCATCATACAGAGGATAGACCACAGACGATAAGTGGTCAACACAGAAGATAAAAGTCAAACACAGAGAATAGACCATAGATGATACATGGTCAACCCCGAAGACAAAAGTCAACCACAGAGGATAGAACGCAGAGGATAGATCATGGGCTAAGGATTATAAGAAGGAGTTAAGAAGTTATATGAATTGAAGAATATCATCTGTGTTACTGTTCACGGACTTCGTCTGTGTTACTATTCACGAACTTTCTCTGTGGTACTGTTCACAGACATCGTCTGTGTTACTGTTCATGCTATCGTCTGGGTTACTGTTCATAGTTATCTTCTGTCCTCTTTTTGACCATCATAAGTTACAATTGGACTTTGACATCTTCATGAAAGTTGTAGCTCTTGAAGTCCTCTATCAAACTATCTAAAGAAATTCTTAATTGAATGTCTATAGCAAAAAATATGCTAACAGCCCCGAAGCATGCGTATATGTAAAGTGTAGATTCACCAACGCTGTTCCTTGAGATATTCAGGTTGAAATGGATAAATGGACAATCAGAGAGCGGAGCTGAACTAAAAAGGAGAGTTTTGAATGCAAGTAGGGGTGATAAATGTGTGTTATAAGTATGCGATAGTTGGGGTATCAGAGAGAAGAAGATAATCCGATAATGGTCAAGTTGTTCTTTATGGGAGATAAACTCACGTAATTACGATATTCTGCATGGCTACGATATTCTGTATGGAAGTCAGGGTCCGGGAGCGGGTCCCGACAAATAATCTATTAAAGTCTCTTTTAAAAATGAAATTAAATGATTTGCAACTACCTTGAAAATGTGCATTTATTGTTCTTTAAAATGGTTTGAGAATTTTCCATATGTTTTTGTATATGAATTTTGTGAATAAATTTTGAGTGATATGTGAAGGATTTCAAATTGCTCCATAATTGTTGTATTTGTGGCTTTTGGATGATTTAAGAATTGGTTATATGATTGGTATGAGATTTTGGTTGATAAACTGTGAAATAATGATGGAATTGCATATGAAATAGTTCATGCTCATGAAAAACAAGTTTTCCCGAAATGTGCCTTTTGGGCAATATGTTACAAGATAAGAATTCATGTTTGTGTGGGTTTGTGATGTCCGTTCTGTTGTCACGTGCACATTGACGCTGTTAAAGGCTTCTCCCGCCTGCCCGCTAATGACATGGAGCTCCTTCAAGGACTTCCTCATATTTACGACCACACAAAAACTACTATATGGGATTGTGCTAGTTCGTTTTGTTCACGACTACACAGGACCATTTCAAGGGAATGTGTTAGCTCGCTCTGTTTATGGACCACTCAAACCATAATGATGTGCTTATGTGTTTACATGTGTTGACAAGTTTGACGGATGCTTGACTTGCATGAATTGTAAATTGGCTTGGCAAGTTGGGAATTTGAGACATATACGTTTTATGGATTTTCATGAGAAATTACTATGATTATGAGAGTTTTCAAGGGTTTTTGCTTGTTACAAATTATAAGACTGCTACCCATGAACTTTTAAGCTCACCCCCTCCCCCCTTTCCTTCCCATCTTTAGGCAATGAACAAGATATCGAGTGATCGAGTCAAGATTCAAGGCATCACTCCAGTTTGCATGTTTTGTTTTTGAAGTTAGATCATGTAAAACAATGCTTTATTCGCATTTTGAGCGATTCTAGTTTTTGTAAACTTTGTATTTTGGATTATAATGTAAGGGGGCTCGAAATGCCCACTAAAGCGTTGTAAAACTCTTATTTGTTTTGATGTTAATGAAATATACACATTATGTTTTGTTCATGATTTCCAAAATCTTTATATTGCATTTTCAAGCTTTTCATAAGGGTAGAAATTGTGTACTGGATTTAGGGAGCAAACTGTACTAATCTAGATAAAATTAGACAAAGTTATCTTCTAGAAAGTTGTAGCTTATCATCTTAGCTTTCAAATGCTATAAAGTATGTAAATTTTGGGTATCGGAGTTGAGAGATATGAGCATTTTAAATGGTGATGTTGCATAGAAGGTATTGTACATGACAACTATGATGAATGATGTTTTGTTGGTTATGATCAATGGTCTTGTATGATGTGTTTTCTGGATGTTTTGAATTGAAATGGAAGTGAAAATGATGAGAAAAATGAGTTAGGAATGATAGATATGCACAAGATGGGTCATGACAGCTTATAGGAGTTGGAAATATGAAATTTAACCTGTAACTGTCCATTAGATGAACTTGATGTCCGTTGGGCAGACCTTCTGGGGTGTTCCAATGTTTCTGCTCAGTTCATGTCCCTTTAGAGGGACTTCATGTCCGCTAGGCTGACCTTTTCGGGTTTGTTTATGTCCCAACTCACGTAATGTCCCTTTGGAGGGATATTATGTCCGTTAGGCGGACCTTCTTAGGTGAAATATGGCTTCCAAGCCTGCCTATGTCCGTTTGAAGGGACTTTATGTCCGTTAAACGGACACTCTCGGGACAACTACAGTAAATTACAATTTTGACCCATTTTTGAAGCATAATATCACTTTGTGTTCATGAAAGTTGTAGATATAGAAGTCTTCTTTGAAATGGTCTAAGAATGGCCTCATTCCAAGATTTCTAGAGAAAGTTATGCCAATTCTCACAAGATAGGTACAATATGATTGAGGATATAAACATTGTTTAAATGTTTTGGCCATAACTTTATCGTACGACCCCCAAATGAAGTGATTCTTAAAGCAATAGTCTCCTAACAAATTTTTCTATCCCTACAACACAAATAGAGAATTAGAGTTACAATTATGTTGAAGAAGTCAATTATGATTCTGGTTATTGACTGGTGTGATTACACCACTCTTGTGTGATATGACTAATATGGGTTCATAGAAATAACCCTCAAGGTAATATGCATGCTCACATCTTATGATGACTCCATATGTTGAGCTCCAAAAACGGGATCCAACATTATACTTCTCTGTCACGGACACTAATAGTTTTTTAACAAGCCTGTAATATTTAAACTCAGCTCCCAAAAGCCTGATTTGATCCGCAAGATGAATTAGTTTTTCACTATAATTCTTGACTGATTCATCTTCCTTAATTTGCATTCTGTCGAATTCTCTCAATAAATTTAACACGTTCATGCTTTTCACCTTCTCGTCACCTTCATATTCACTCTTTAAGAAACCCTAGATCTCCTTCGCCGAACTAAAACCCATAATCCAAGTATAGAAGGTGCTAGTGCCTGGTATAAGCAAGATTTCGCCCGAGCCTTTTTTGCCACCCTTTCCCTTAGCCATCTCAACTGAGCAATTGTTGCATCGATAGCTAGAACCTTGACCTTATAGTCTTCATCAATAGGCTCCCATAGGTCTTGTCCTTGCAGGTATGCTTCCATCTTGATTGCCCACATCTGATATCCTTCTCTATTGAAGATTGCAGGCTGCAAATTCTGAGTTGACCTCTCAGCCATCTCTGAGTACTCCTCTCGTAGTCACAGCTTATCTAGAAAAGACTAACTTTACTCAAGCCAAACCTTGCTTACACCCTCACAGATCCCTTAAGAAACTAGCTATGATTCCACTTTATTGTTGTTTTCTATCTATTATACGAAAAACTAAAAGATTGTGCTAGAGAGAGAAAGTATAGCAAGAACAGGAGCGAACAAAGTATTTCAAAGACTCAACAATACATTGAGATTTCTTCAGTTTTTTATTCAAAAAAAACAAAATACCCAACTTCTGTGAATTCACAACATTTATAACATCTCAACTTTCCTAACTATCATCTTACAACTGATTTAACTAACTCTTCTTGATTTCTTTAAAACCAATTTTTTACGTCGTTGCATGGCTTGCATGTATGCTGAAGAACCAACTTACGTCTGAATTTCTGAGACAACTCTCCTAAAATTATCAAACCACAGTGTAATGAGCTTCCCGTTGCCAATAAAATACGATATGTCTGCTTCAACATCTTGCCTCATCTTGAGAAGTTGGTGCAAAAGGAAGAATGCAATGCTTTATTACGGAGCTTCCAGATGCTTTTACCTTTGACAAAATAAAAAGTGAGGTCATCTAATCTATAAGAAATTACGGTCTTCCAAAATCCACCAAAATTGCTTTAATAAGAGCATTCGATTGATGAGTTTTATCGAATATATGTTGAGACCTCTTTCTTTCTTTGGATAGTAGATATTAGCGCATTTCAATTTTGCATGACCTTTGGCTCCATTTGACATTTTTGTCACAAATTCAAAGACTTTTTTCTACTAAAGTTTCCAACCATTTTTTTTTTTCACTTGAGATCAAAGGTTCGAACTTGCTTTGAATTTAAAGCACAACTATATGAAAGAACCAACATTTTGGAAGGCCTTGTCATGCATATTAATATGAATGTTCAATTAACTGTATGGAAGTAGTTTGTGGCTAAATTATAAATTGACTTCACTTCGTTTTCCAGAACAATACTGTTTTCTATGCTCGGCGGATCAATCTCCGACTCAAGAACAAGTTTTCATGCATATTTTGCTTCGAGAGTGATATGTATGATACTAAAATTAGTTCGCGGGTCCGTTGCAATACTAGAGATAGGCATTGCCCGCAATACCTTAATGACTATGTTTAATTTTATTTAGTTCATGTTTGTTTTAATTTAAAACATTTGAGCTATTTTACAATTATGTAATTATTCGGGGTTTTTTTTTTTTACGGTTTTTTCCTCCGTCTGAATAGGCCGACCTTTAGGTTGATAAGTGAAGATTAGCTTCACCAAAACATTACGTGAAGAATAAAAAAAGATCTTTCAACTAAAATTCTCTCCTCTTCTCGGCGCAAAACCCCCCTCTTAGGATTTGCGATTTTTCCTTCTCTTGATTGCTTATGGAGTTAGTGACACTCGAAATTCACATATCCGTTGAGTATCAGAGAGACAATTTTCAGGATCAAATACGTGTTTTTCATACTAGCCATGTCACACGTTCTTGCTGGGATCGTCAGGGCAGTGTAAATGTAGTGAGGTTTTGAAACAGACCAAGAGAAGGAGAAGAAATTATTTAAGAGAAAGAAAACTGCATCTTTTTGTGCGGACTTAGTTTGGAGAAGAAAAGATTGAAAAAAGAAGCGTAAGAGTACTACTTCCATTGGAGAAACAGAGGGAGCTCCAAGAGAAATATACCGTGAAAGGAATGCCAAAATTCCTAGTAAAAACACTGAACTTGTTGAAAATGACAAGCCGAAGACAATATCCCGTCTTTGAATTCATCTCAGATCCTCTTTAAGTGACAAAAGTGTTTGTGTTCAAACTTGTGAAAGAAGAACAAGGTCTAGACAAATCCAGACGACCAAGTTTCAAGGTTTACCTTTTATGAGCACACAAAGAATTTCGCAGATGAACAAGCCTAAATTGGACTTTATCTCAAGGTCTAGGCTTGGCCACTAATCATGCTTTAACTTTTTATGTCATACAGCCTTGCATGGCCCAATTGTTCCTAATTTTGCTGATAAAATAGGGTGGAAGACAGTTGTGCCGTATGGTTCACCCCATCCCCAATAACCCATTTAATTAGTAATCCCAATCCACTCAATCTGTCCCAGTCTCTTCGTACTATCTTTCAATCACTCCAATCTTATTTATTAAAAAGGGACCAATCACTTGAGTTCCTGGCAATTCTGAAACATCCTAGGAGTTGGAATATCTAAAACCAAATTGAAACATCAAAATGGACAACCCATGAAAGATGTTTGTTTTTTTCTTCTCTAGTTTATAGTTTCTTCAAATTCTTATAGCTATAGCTTAACGAAACGAGAGGGTTTGAATTCAAATACTTAAAGCTTCGAACCATCAAAGCATTTGCAAGGTCTAAGTTAGGTAGAACTGGTAAGAATGTTCAGTGAGTTATTTTTAATTTTTCAAAAAAAAAAGAATGTTCGGTAAGCACAGTACTGTCCTCGAAGAATCTGGAATTTTGCTCGGTACCCATACTTCGTAGGACTAGGGTCTCTAGACTCTAGATGGGCAGCACGACTGGTTGATGTTTGAATAATTCTCTTTTATTGGAAAATAATGAACCTTCAATCAAATTAAGAGTAAAAAAATAGTATAATTTTATTATTTTATCACATAATGTTATATGATTAATTATTAAATACGTCACAAATTTTATATAACTATTTTGATATAATTTTAATAATAAATATAGTAAGATAACTTGACAAAAAGATAGCAATTTTTTAATATTTCTAATACATAAAGTGTTTTAAGTAATTTTCAATAACGACAATATCTTTCAAAAGAGTAAAATTATAAGAGATATTCTCATATTTTATCTTAAAATTAAATTCTTTTACATGTTCACAAGTTATAAACTAACTGTTGTAGATTTCATAATAATTAATAAACAGATCATTCATATAATTTACAGGAGAATAAGATAGGCATATAATTAGAGTGTGTACAATTACTAGTTACAAAAGTAAGAACTACTAATCATGAGACTTAACTTAAAGTTAAGGATACAATTTAATTTAATTGAATTTAAAATTAAGTTAACTTAAATTTGAATATTACTTCAAATCTAATTAAGCTAAGACTTTTTTACTTTTCTTATTCACTTAAAGTTCAACTAAGTTTTGAGATTAAACCCAACATGGTTTTGATTTGACTTCAAATGGAATTTCAGGTTTATAAAAAAGTTTGAGCACATACGGGACGTGGCCAACCAGGTGGGTTGCGAAGCCGAACCACAACAGGAAGAGTAAGGCCTTGTGAATTTTGATACTACCCGCATGATCATGATTGCACACACCTCACAATGAGAAAGACCTTGACAACCAAATATAGTGTAGACTCGGGCCTTTTTCATATGGTGTGAAATATCCTAAACCGTAGCTACTTGTCCTTTAGCAGGCCCAGCATTCTTGAAATTTCGGAGTCATCTTGAGAGAAATTGTCAGGAATTGAATCATTTTTAGGCTGGCATGAAACCCTAATGTGGCAGAGGGATGGAATACTAGGTACTTACCTTGGTATTCGTAATACCCTAACCTATGTTGGGAAAATTGTAACATCTATTTCGTAATGCTTGGTGCCAACTTGCTACCTACTCCTACTCTATGGGGCATGGGGTTTTAAAGGAAAATGAAAACAGATTATATACAATAGAATCAAAGTGAATAAAAATATATAAAGGGTCTTGGCCTTTTTCAAACAAATTGTAATTCCTATTGCTATTGCTATTGTAATTGGGTGTGTCTTGGTCAACACTGCCTGCCTGTTTTTAATGGTATCCAATTGAATTCCTAGGTTGCTCTTTCTGTCCACTGCCCTGAATATAACCACACCAACAAGAAGTCACAAGAGGAAACTTCCATCCCCACTCAAAAATTAAATTACATGTAAATTAGCAGAAAACAATATAAATATTTTAGGCAAAAGCATCGCATGTAGGGGATATCAAATCAAGAACCCCTTTCCACAGTGCGTGTCCCTCACTCCCCAATCACCTGGAACTAACATCCAATGTCAGCAGTGTTTTCGTACGTCGGACGGGGGTGTTACTTTGATCTAGCAGTTTCCATCAACTTGGCTTTTCCATGTTCCCCACGCGCATATACTCAGGCGCGGGTTTTCCCGTGTACGTCGCTCGCCAACTATTTCTTCTTCCCTTCAAAAATTTTCTCTTTCCCACGGACTCTTCTTCTTTTCTGTCTTCCAAAACTGCCTCTCAATTACAGCTGCAAGGACTCGTCATTGAAACCTAGACCACATAAATAAATCAACTTGGATCGCCGGTCTCCGGCATGGACACCAGCCGGGGGATCAAAATCCGGCTACCACAGCCGGACGGCCTCTCCTAGCTGAATGCACCTGATAAACTAGCAATAAAACCATATGTTCTGAAGTCCTCCAGAAAGACTCAAACTTTCACGTTACTCTTTTCTCTTATTACAATGGCCACAACCACAAACACCGCCACGTCTCCGGTGGAAATAACCGCCTCAGCCGACGAGCTCACGGCGAAGGCGGTCCACAAACGCTACGATGGCCTCGTCATGGTCAGAACCAAAGCTATAAAGGGAAAAGGCGCGTGGTACTGGACTCATCTTGAGCCCATGTTAGTGCACAACAACGAGACCGGCCTCCCTAAAGCCGTGAAGCTTCGGTGCTCTTTGTGCGACGCCGTTTTCTCTGCTTCGAACCCGTCTCGCACGGCCTCGGAGCATCTAAAACGCGGGACTTGTCCGAATTTCAACTCACTGCCCAAACCCATTTCATCTATCTCCCCGTCGTCCAACACCACCGTGCCTTCAGCCTCCGTTGTCGCCACGTTAGTGCACAGTAACCGGAAACGTTCTGCTGGTGCAAGTTCGGGAATTTCGGCGTCTTCTTATCCGGTTACGGCGGTTGCTACGTCGGCTTCGGCCACGTCGTATCAAATAAGTCCTATTGCTGTGGTAGATCCATCGAGATACTCTGGTGAAGTGGCTATGTTGCCTCAACAACCGCATTTGATGCTTTCTGGTGGAAAAGACGATTTGGGTGCTTTGGCTATGCTTGAAGACAGTGTGAAGAAGCTAAAGAGTCCTAAAACATCGCCAGGACCAGCTTTGAGCAAGACCCAGATTGACTGTGCTCTTGATTACTTGGCTGATTGGGTTTATGAGTCTTGCGGGTCGGTGTCTTTTTCGAGTTTGGAGCATCCTAAGTTCAAGGCATTCTTGAATCAAGTTGGATTGCCTGCGGTTTCGAGAAGAGAGTTTGTTGGCGGGAGGTTGGATGTTAAGTACGAGGAAGCGAAGGCTGAGTCTGAGTCGAGGATTAGAGATGCTATGTTTTTTCAGATTGCGTCTGATGGTTGGAAGGTCAAGAGTTATGAGAGTTTTAATGACGTGAATTTGGTCAATTTGGCTGTTAATTTGCCTAATGGGACTAGTTTGTATCGGAAAGCCGTGTTTGTTAGTGGGTCAGTACCGTCTAAATATGCACAGGATGTTTTTTGGGAGACGATGAGTGAAATCTGTGGAAATGTTGTGCAACAGTGTGTAGGTATAGTTGCAGACAGGTTTAAGTCCAAGGCATTGAGGAACTTAGAGAATCAGAACCATTGGATGGTCAACCTTTCGTGTCAGTTTCAAGGGTTCACTAGTTTGATTAAGGATTTCAACAAGGAGCTTCCTTTGTTCAAGAACGTGAGCGATAATTGCTTCAAGCTTGCTTCTTTTTTTAACAGTAACACCCCAATTCGAAATAGTTTTCTCAAATATCAGTTGCAAGAATATGGAAACGCGGTGTTGCTGAGAGTGCCACCCTCGCGCGAGTATGATAAGATGGATTTTGCACCTGTCTATACAATGCTAGGGGACATACTCAGCTCAGCTCGTGCACTGCAGTTGGTTTTGCTCGATGAATCGTTTAAGATGGTGTCCGTGGAGGATCCTGTTGGGAGAGAAATTGCTGGGATGATCGGAGATGTGGGATTTTGGAATGAACTGGAGGCAGTACACTCGTTGGTCAAGTTGGTCAAGGAAATGGCCCAAGAGATTGAAGCAGATAGGCCGTTGGTTGGGCAATGCCTGCCACTTTGGGAGGAACTCAAAGTCAAAGTTAAGGATTGGCGTTCCAAGTTCCATTCTGCAGAAGCAACAGTTGAGAAAGTGATCGAAAGGAGGTTCAAGAAAAATTATCACCCTGCTTGGGCTGCTGCGTACATTCTTGATCCCCTCTATTTGCTTCGGGACACTAGTGGCAAGTACCTTCCTCCTTTCAAATGCTTAACACCAGAACAGGAGAAAGATGTGGACAAGCTCATAACTAGGCTTGTTTCGAGGGAGGAAGCTCATATTGCATTAATGGAACTCATGAAATGGAGAACAGAAGGGCTCGATCCGGTGTATGCAAGGGCTGTCCAGATGAAGGAGAGGGATCCAATTACTGGCAAAATGAGAATTGTCAATCCCCAAAGTAGTAGGCTTGTTTGGGAAACGTACCTTACTGAGTTCAAGTCGTTAGGGAAAGTTGCAGTAAGGCTTATTTTCCTTCATGCTACTTCATGTGGTTTCAAATGCAATTTGTCTTTGTTGAGATGGGTTGGAAATTCAAGGGCAGGCATGGAGAAGGCACAAAAGTTAATATCCATTGCTGCTCACTCTAAGCTTGAGAGGCGAGACCTTGTAAGCGATGAGGAAAAGGATGCAGAGCTTTTTGCACTGGCTAACGGTGAGGATGATGTGTTAAATGAAGTTCTTGCTGATACATCGTCAGTGTAACAATTTTTTTGGTCTTTCCTTTCAGTTCTCTAAATTAGTAAAATTTATTAAATTCTTTCCACTGTTTAATCATTTGTTTTCCTTTTTGTACTTCTTTACTTGCTATTTAGGGAAATTTTAGGGGCGATCAGTTTGGGAAGAAGAGTGAATCTGGTAGGGGATTTAGTTTTGTAGGCCTAGTTATCTGTGGCCGCATGATTGAACGGTCGTCCATCTTTCATCCTATAATCATTTTGGAGTTTCTGATTTGCAGAAAGATGATTGTTTGTAAAGATAGCGATCCATGTATGACAGTCAACATAGATCAGGAAGGGTGTTGTAAAACTTCTCAAGTTATTTGGAGAAATGACGGCTAATATTGATTTAAGGGTGGTCATCTCTTTCTCCTGTATTTCTGAGATTTTAGCTGTGTTATTACGAGGCACTTAAAACGAGAGCAATTGTATACCCTCGTTCTGCAGTACACAACTTTCAATTGCCATATATAATAAGAATCCATGAAATTTTTTGAGTTTGGTGGATAGTGATTAAATTAATTTTCCAAGTACTTGATTGTCTCGTATTGATTTCAGGTCGCCATTTCTGAGTGTTTTGAAGTTATGCAGTTATTCTGTAAACTGCACAGGTTCTTCTATCTGCAATTAAGACTCCTGAACTGAGCTCTATCACTGTGTGACATTGTAAATTTTACTTCCTTACCATTAGCCATTGTCTCTCTGCTTTCGGAGTTTGTCACATATTCATATTAGTTCCATCCAAATGCCATTTGATGTCTTGCTTGATGACCTGATAATTCCTTGAACATCAAGCAAGTTCTGATGCATTCTTTTAGTTTCATCATGTGTTCTTTCTTAATGAATGATAGGACAAGGGAAAGGTTTCTGTCTAAAATCTTTAATCTGTTCTTTTTTGTTTCCGGCTTGGGACTCTATTTGTCGATCTTTGCATGTTCTTACTTGGGTCGCTAGGCGGTCGGTTTGGCCTTAAAAATGGAAAAGACTCTTCGATGAACGTTACATCAAATG
Source organism: Erythroxylum echinodendron (assembly GCA_027575705.1). Taxonomy (NCBI): domain Eukaryota; kingdom Viridiplantae; phylum Streptophyta; class Magnoliopsida; order Malpighiales; family Erythroxylaceae; genus Erythroxylum; species Erythroxylum echinodendron. Next base: position 33,710,928 of record JANZXR010000171.1, read on the forward strand.
CACCTTTTGATGTATCAGAAGTATTAGAAGTTCCTGTCTGAAAACACACACCTAATTTCGATTTTACAAATGTATAGATTACCAACTATGCAAGCGACTTCCATGGATGAAAAGCTAAATCATACCCTTGATGTTAACTCCAACGTTTTTTGCACCATAAAATTCACGAACTGGATGTGCTCTTTTCCTCATTTTAAATGTTATTTTCAATAATTAGTCCTTCCTAAAGATGCAAGTTTTTTTTTCCCTTTTAATCAAACTCAGTATGTTCAAGTGTCAGATCTGGAAAAAGAGAGAAACTTTAAACCATTCGAGAATTTAGTTAGTTGAACTGAAGAAGTTAAAGATTAATCATGCTAAATTAGTCACTGTTGATGGCAGATGCATTGGACAAAGATACTGTTAGACTGGAGAGGCCAAGTTAAAAATGTTGGTGGTCAGTGGAATTACAGTATGAGCATGATTAAAGGTAGGAATTTTGGCAGAAGAATCCAAGAAGTGCTTGACTTGAAAAACTTTCTCAGAACTGAGAATGTCTTTTCATGAAAGGCCAGAGCTTTGTTCGAACAAGCCAGTAGGGTAAATGGGAAGCCGAGGTGCAGCAACATGGGTCAACAACCTCAGGGAAGGTCCTGAGAGCAACCTTTCTAGCTGGAGTAGCACTTCTAACTGTTTTTGGTTATCTCCATTCATATCTACTGATTTTTGTGTCTTTTTGGGGTTTGGTGTGGAGACCCACCAACAAAGGAGTGGAAGTCTTTTTCAAAACTTCGATTGCCATGAACACACTGAGAGATATAGAAAGTTATTTATATACATATATATATATATATATATAGAGAGAGAGAGAGAGAGGTAACTTCTCTTTTAAACATTCTAAAGCTCGTGACCTTCATGCAGGGTAATTGGCCAATGCTTCCCCATAATTGCGAGAAAGGTGTTTTAAAGGGGACCCAAAACAAAGGAAGGTTGTCGGAATGGAGCACCACAAAAGATGCGTGAGAGGGATTCTGCAACAAAATTTTATTACTAATTCTATCTGTTTTCCATGTTTATAAACGATGTTGGAATCTGAAAATTTTTAAGAGGAAGAGGCCATGTTCTTGGATATTGTACATTAATATTCTTAACCTCCTGTCCTGTATATGTAATTCTCACCAATAATCTATCTCCAGCTTTACGCGTATTCGTCTTTCTAAGAGATGAATTTTATTTTTATAGATTATAATTGCTAAATGACAGTGAACAAAATGTCTTATTCATCTGAATCAATTGCTACAAATTGTATAGCCTTGCTTACAATCAGAACTATAAAAGCTCTGATGTCGTACATGGCAAAGCTTTCAGAAGTTTTCAAACTATCATTCTGACGGTGGCATGGACGAAGAGACTTTAGGTTTTTATGATAAAAATTATTTACACGTCCCATTCCGGGCCATATCTTTCACACTTCAGGATAAAAGTTGGGATGAATTTCATGCTTGGGAACCAAAATCCAAAAAGTGATCAAGAAATTCAAGAGAGAGTTAACATTTTTTTACTGGGCTAGTTACTTGCTCCTATTATTAGGCAAAACTTGATAAAGAGACCGGCAAGCCATGGGCAACTCGTCGGCATTTATTTATCCCAAGTATGAAAAGTCAAGAGCAACAGAACTACTCCTACTATGGATGAATATGGTTTCGGTTTGAAAATTTTTTTCTTCTCACAGGGAATCGTTTCCAAGATGCCGAGTCGTTCACTTGCATCATATCCACCCCACCCACTACCGCAAATAAACAGTAAAAGAGGTGACAAATCAAGTGGGATTTCACTTTTAGGTGAGTGAGTGAATGGAGTAGAAAAATAGAGAGGCATTTGAGTATGGTATTATTGTACCACTTTGGGGTCATCTAATTACTAAGCTGCGAGACAGAAATTCTTGTCGGCAAGGGCATACCAATGCTGACTGCTCACCTACTAATAACTTCTCTCAATCTTGTTGCTTTTCACAAGTATGGTATGTGCTTCACTCCACTCATTTCATTTGAGTTAAAGGTAAAGAAAATATAATGATTAGAATAGGACGACTACCCTTCTCTTTATACAAGAATGAGAATCTTTCCCCCTCCTCCAGTCCAATGCCCTACTCATTGTACATATATAATTGTGCTTTTTCTAAAAATCCTCTTTTGCTAATTACGAACCTTCTCTCTTATGTTTTTTTCCATCCATCATGTTTATCTATTTATGTTCTCTCATAATCATGACGGTTAATTTGGATGGGAATTGAATTGAAGACACTAATTAACAAGTTACGTTCATAAGATATGATTATTCTGCCAAGTTAAGCTTAAAATGAAGTGAGAATTTGGTGAGACAATTCCGCTCAAGGGTTACCATCCTTTGCAGGGTTAATCATTAAGGAATGTTAATTTTAGTATATCCAAAAAACTATAGTCAGAATGTCACATAACAGGTTTTATCATGTCTTTGGCATGCCATTATGGCAGAGTCAGAAAATCATGCCTTAATGTGTTTCGGTGAAATTATTGCTCTAAAATTTCTCCTCCCAAGTTCTTTTTTCTCGTCACTCTCTTCATATTGTCAGCATGTCAATAACATCCAATCATGCTTCAATAACTCGCACACACTTTCACTAGTGATGGTAGTTGATTAAATCAAGTGTCATGAAGTCTATCATGCCATTTCACACATGGGGAACTCTTGAACAAAATTATTTTCGCTATTACTTGCTCACAACATTAAGTACAGCATGCAATATTAAGATGCATTGTGCTCGCTGAATGTATAAAAATTACAAGACACGTGATTGGAATCTTTGGTTCACAAAATAAATATATTCACTACATTCTTCGTAACCCTACGCATGCAAGAAATATATCTTTAATATTTGTTAATTATTAATTAAAATACATTTTTCTTTAACTTTTTACGACCATGATTATTCGTGGACCACCGGTTCTATTTTCATGGAAAAGAGGTGAGCTTCATGGCATTGGCATTTCACCTACAAAAGTAACATAGGCAATACTTTCCTAACGGAAAGGAAGATATAGTAGTCTACTTTAAACTCCTTCCTAATGATACACTTTTCTTTTCATGTTGGATATATTGCCAAAAAGTCTTCCCTCTTTCGCATTTCTTCACCCAAACCTAATTCTTGCTTGTTTATGTGTCTATACGTATACATATACACACCTGTGATATCATAAAATTTGAATCCTCTTTTTAATCTTTTGCTCCTAATGTTATACCTTCCCAACGTGCATATGCCAATGTACTCCCACAATGTTTATGCACAACAGGTTCTAGCTGTTCACAGACGATGTTGTTATCGAAATTGTTATGATTAAATATTCTTGACAATAAAATGGTCTGACTTAATTTTGAAATTTAGAGATTTATGTTATTATCCATAGGAATTCAAATAATTATATTAGTGATTACTTTTACTGCACTAAGTAATCATGGAAACTTGGTAACCACTTGTTCGAGTAAGTGTTTATAGTTAGTCATAATTTAACTTATCAAAAAGAAGGGAAACTTAGAATATGAGTTCCTAATAAAACGATAAAAATTAAGATGCTAACAATTTATTTAATTAATTCTAAAATTATGACACACTCTAATTTTTGAAAAATATGTTAAATGACAAAGTTGGGTATATTTTTAAGTCTTAAAAGTTAAAATCTTTTTAATTTTACTTTTCTCTTATCCATTATTATATTTGTTTCACCTAAAATTTTTAGTAAATGGTTGCCATGCTATTGTAATTGTTATGTTAACGCTTGCCATGCTATTGTTATGACTGAAATGTAACAAATTTCTTTTTCACCTTAAATAAACAAATAACCCCTCTACATATGTTTTCATAACACAACAATAACTAGGTGATTTGCATTATTAATATGAAACATTTTTATAAATATTAAATTGAATATATATGTAATTACTCATAATTATATGTTTAATTTAAAATTTACTAATGTTATTTAATAATATAAAGAGATTATTAAAATTAAATAAAACATATATTTTTACATTAAAGAGAACTTGCCAAAAGAGCCCCGCAATTACCTGGTTGCGCAGAAAAGTCAAAACTGACGTTACCCATTAATTTTGGACAGTTGGTGTGGTTGGCTCACGTGTCACAGACTCTGACGACATTTGAATGTTAGAACTTAGAACTCTTTTAGCCAGTGAATGAAACATAAGCATCGTCACACCTAAAGCTGACTGTACCTTGTCAAATAATTAAATAATAAAATGAAAGAAGGTTGATGAAATACCCCAAATGGGGGCAGTCGGTCACGTGCTCAACTGCTGACCACTGATGACTGCTTTCTCGGTATCTTCGTGGTCAATGTCCGTACACCGGACGGTTCAATATTTTTCTTCTGACGTCACTTGTCTTCGCTACCCTCTTATAGCACACGAAATCACATCATCTTTGTGTTATTCTATCTGAACTGTATTTTGTAGGATAAAGTTTCCGATTTCAATTTGCGTTATACTTATTATCTATTCTATTTTTCTTCATAGAAAAGTAAATTTTTCTGGTATATTTTCGAGGAATTGGAATGAGTTCAACTTGAACGTTAATCTTATTTTCTTGCTCTATGTTTTTGTAAATACTGTTTTTCTATCTTTGGAAAACAAGATGTGTTAAGTTCTGGAGTTTGCTTAATACAGGGATCAACACATTTTTTATTTAATTAACATAATTATATATATTAAATTTGAAAAATAAATATGTCATATGTTTTAAGAATTATTTTCATTAAATTATGCCTAAGTATCAAATTATTATGAGATAGTTGTACTTTTAAGTGTTGACAATCATTTTTAGTAAATTATGTCAATCGTTAAATTCTTTGTGAGATGGTTATAGTAATATATATGTATTTATTACAAACTTATATCTTATTGACAAACTTATCAACTAATTAATTTAAATTAAAATTAACATAAGATCTTTTGAAGATAAGCATGCCCTGCAACATATAATGGCATATATTTAGATCATGTATCATGTGAAAATTATTATGAAATTACTAAAATTACCATATAATAATTTGATAGTGATGTATGATAAATATACATTGCTTTTAGCATGACTTTTATAGTATTATGCTTGCGTTTTAGAGATTTTTAGAGGATTTGATATTCAAAATGAGATATATTTTGTGTCAAGTCTTATTTCTATCTTTTTAAGAAAAATGAGCAATTTTACAGAAGAATTTAATTGTTTTATAGCAACATTGGAAGAAGTGAAGAAGGACCCAAGAACACATTGAGTACATGCTACCTTATTAGGGTCGTGTTCTATCATGAATCATTTTGTATCTCTCTGCCTACCCCACACACCCCTGTGTTTGAGCTTTGATTGGTATCATAGATCACACATGTCCTCATGTTGGCGATGCTATTTTACACAAAAAAAAGTTATAGAATATGGTAAAAGATAATACAATATTTACATGATACCATGTTAGCCATTAAAAATTATGATTTAAAATTTTAGCCACAGGAGAGTTTGGAAGCATAAAAGAGTCATTAAAAGTCAATTTTACAATAACTATTGAGCAAGAAAAAGTTAATCTTGGAAGAAGAACAAGAATTCAACGTATTCACTAAGAATTCAAAATTCATAATGATAACTACTTATTCTTAATTTTATTTTGTTATTTCTTGTTTAACCATGATCTAATTGAAATTTAGATTTAGGTAGGATGAATTATAAGATTTAATATGTTGAATTGATTGATCTTTTGATTTAATAAATGATATAGTTTTCTTGAGATTTGTTTTATTTTTTTATAATTGATTGAATTGAAGAAATAAAATTTGAAGGTTCAACTATTTGATTCATAAATTAAGATTGAGAGATGATATGTACAATTAGATCATAATATGGATAAAGAGGGTTAACAGAGAGTCACTCGAGAGAGAGAACCACAAAATCCTTCTAGACTAGGGTAAAACCAATCATGTGAGCTCAAAACATAAATTAATGCATTTTTAGGTTGTTTTGGTTAGAAAGGGATTTCAACTAATTTGATTAAGAATAGGGGCTATGCTACCCGAGTGATAGCACAAACTGAATTTGAAATTCGCTCAAAGATTGATTAGATTGTGTAATTTTTTTAAAAAATTAAAAGAAATTGTATTAAAGAATAAAACTCTTAAAGGAGTTACAATATAAAAGCAAGATCTGGGTATAGTTTCTTTAAAGATTGCATCAGTGAATTGCAAAACTAGTTTAATAATCTCATTAGAAGACATCACTTTGATTAATTTCACATATGCTCTTGATAACCTGGAATAAGAATTGTTCTATACAGATGTTGAGTGTTCATAATGTTAGCTTCAACTCAGCTAGTGTTGATTGATTTTGCAAAACAGTCTACTAGTTTTACACTCAAAAACTGTAAGTATACAGGTCATGACTTGTAGATAGAAAGATGATATTGATCTCATAGGGATTGATGCCTAGACATCATTTAATTCAGATCAAACTTTGTTTAAGAAATGAAATTGTTTAATGAAAACAAACTGGAAAATTAAATTAAAATTAAATGATCAACAATGAATAATTGACAATACCAAAATGGAGAAAATTAGAATTTTAGGTTTTAATGACTAGAGATCACATTCTCCCTATCTTGTCTCCCTTCTATTTTATTAATTGAATTGTATTTCACCTAAGATGTCCAATTGCATTAACTACTCTCTCTCAAGGCTTAATTAATTATCTCTAATCAAATTAAATGAAGTTAATTAAGCAATCTCTCAATCTACCCAATCACTCCACAAATTTAACTAGTTATTAAGTTATCCTATAGTTGATCAATTGAATTAGCCGAGATCTCTCTTCTAACAAATCAATTAACGTGATGAATGTAAGTCTATAGGTTGCTAACTCTCGTTGTACAATCCTACACAAATAACCCAACTCAATCTCTCAATTTATTATAAGGTATAAATATAATCAACATTCATCAAAGGCAACTTCATTCAATTCAATAAAATAGGAGTTTAACAAAATAGTTCAAAAGTAATCCCTAAAACTAAATCAGCCACTCATGGTCTCTATAACATCACCAACATTCAAGTATTCCATCTTACAAAGATTAGAAGAGATAAAATTGATAGAAAATTGAATAAAGAAAACTCCTTCTTTTCTTTGCTAAAATCTGAAAATTATGGTGTTGATGTGCTATTTTTCCAATTGTGATGGATGATCCTTAAGTCTCCACCTTCCTCAAGGCCCCAAACTTAGATTTCACACTCAAGGAGGCTCTTCTCTACAGAGGGTTTTCGTCCTCTTTCAACTATAGAGTTTTAATATCTTATATAGTTTAGAAAACTTAGAGTTTAATTAAACGCCATATAGTTTCTCGGTGGGATCTTGCAACATAATCCTTCTTCTTTTCTTCTCCTCTTTGATCTCTAGCTCAATCTCCAAGTTTCTCAATCTTCATTCCTACATAAAAATTATCAATTCTTACTCTAAATTAACATCAAATATAAAAGAACAACAATGAAGACCAAACTAAACAAAAACATACAAAATGAATCCTAAAATACATCAATAACAAACTATTATACAAGAAACACATTTCAAATACTTAGAAAAATATAGACTAATGCACAACTATTAGCTAGCATTACTAGCAATCCACTTAACGAGCTTCTATTTTCATAAGAAGAAACTCAATATGGGTTTTCCATAATTGCTTTTCTTGCTCGAAGCTTTATATACTAGTCAATGTTGGACATATTTACTGTTAAAATCTTGACATCAATGTTAGACATAATGATTTCTCTAATCCATGAGACTGTGTTTAGTAAGAATACCTTTTTGTCAAGACTTCTATTGTTGAAGATTCTAGCATTCCTTTCCTTTAAATAACATAAGTTCCATCATTTAAAGCTAACTTTAACAGGTTAAAGACTTCAATTTGGATGTCCAATCCACTATCTACTCCTAATCATCTATAAAGAAGAAAAGAGTGAATATATCCATATTTCATCTCTAAATAGATTTAGAGTAATGACACTTTAAAAAGAGATGATATTTTCTTTCAGTCTCAAAATTGCAAATCTTGCATATGTGATTCATAATATTGAGACTCTTAATAGTGAGTTAAATAATAAAGTATAGTTTGGGGGAAATTTGTTTGGACCACACCAAATTCCTTTACATCACTTCATTACCAATATTCCTAAATACATGAAAGTAAGTATGGTTTGAGAAGAAACTAAAAGTCTGCTTAATCCACTTATACTATCATTTGTAAGTTGATTTAGAATGTACTAAGGAAAAATTTCTAAATTAAGGAGAAGCCTCTGAATATGATATAACATTCATTTCCTTTAATGAGCTCTTTCACCTTAGCTTAGGATTTAACATGTATCTTAAACAAAGAGCTTTTAGAACCTTTTTCATTAGACCTATTTCATTATTGTCAAACTAAAGTCACGTGTCTTCTCTATTGCTAATATTGTGCTTTATTTCCTCTCCTAACTTCTGCCTTAGCTTAAGAATCTAAAGTATGTTCCTTAAAGAGTCAACTCTTAGCTTTATTTCCTATAAAGATTAATTCTTCAGGTAATATAAATGAACCCATTGCACATAAAATGAATCCTTATTAGTTAGAAGTTTCCAAATCCTATTGATCGTTTGTATTAGTTAGATGCCAAGTCCTACCTCTTTTATAAGTTCTCTAATATTTAACCGTCGAAATTTGGCATAATACATTATGTAAGCAAATCTTATCCATAAGAAATTTCTCATCATTCTCTCTAGTGCTTTTATGATGTTCATTGAGAGAGCCATGAGAAATCCAGTATGTATGTAGATTCTTTAGGATATACTTGATGAGCTATATTCTACTAGTATAAAATATAATTTTGTCACAAAAGTAGCCAATTCTCCTATGGAGCACATCAAACAATGCCTAAAAGTCAACAAAATTTATTTTCTGGTAGTTTTGGGGATCCATTGTATTTGAATGGTAGATTTCCAAGTTTTAGACCAACTATATTGAAGAGTCATTTAGCTTTTGAATTCTCCTACTATAACAAGCAAATAACTTTTGTCTCTATTGATTTAAGACTTGAGATGTGGTTGAAAGTGTAATGATGGTTCATTAGAACCCTACAGAGGAAGTATTAACTTTGTAAAACATAGGCATATCATCAATAAATGATAAATGAAATATCCTTTGTTTAGCACATTTGTTATGAAATTGAAAGGAGGATCTAATCTATTATTATGTTCATTGGTTCAAGTTAACACTTTAACATAAATAGAGAACAAGTAAGGAGATAAATGATCTCCTTGTCCGACTCCCCTCCCACCCTTGAATACTTGAGTTAGTTCACCATTCATTAGGACACTAAATATGGTTGTTGTGATCCATTGTTTAATCGATTTAATGAATTCTAAAGGAAAGTTAATAGCCTCTATAAATTGTAGCATAAAATCCTAAATGATCGAACCAAAGGTCTTGTAAAAGTTAATTTTCAATATATAGCTCTTAAATTGAGTCTTTGCTTTCGTATCCCTTAACTAATTCTTGAGAAAGAAGGATGTTATCACCTATTTTTCTTCCCCTTATATAAGAACCTTAAGGTTTACATATGACTGAGTTTAGGACAATGTTAAGTCATCAGGTTAAAAGTTTGGAAATAATTTTATATATAGTGTTGCAATAGGATATAAAGTTGATCTTTTAAAAGGAATTAGGGTTTGTCTTTTTACCTATAAAACATATGTGATTTTTATCAAATTATTTAATTAGTTTTCCAAAGATGAAGAATTCAAGGTATGCTTTTTAATAATTTAATCCTTTATCAGACTCTAAGATTCTTTGAAGAAAAAAGCATTTAGCCTATCAAGGTCAGGTGCTTTATTGGACTTGAAACTCTTCAAGACCTTTTTAACGTCATTTAAGTGAACTAGTTTAGTGATCTCCTTAGCTTGTTCAACAAAAATTAAGTTGTAGATGAAGAAATTGAGTAGTTGTCATGTAAGTGTAACTCTTAGAACTGAATCCTAAAAATTCTTGAAAATATTTGAAGACTTTATCCTTAAGATCTTTCTCATCCTAGATTCTATCACTAATCTCTTTGACAAGATTTAAGATTTTGTTAGAGTTTCTTCATGCTAGAATTGCTTTGATAAAGCACTTGAAGTTTCTATCCCTATCGTGTAGCCATTAGATTCCTAATTTCTACTTTATTAGGATTTATGAGCTTTACTAGTTTTAATAAAGTTGTACCCATTAGATTATGTAATTTGGATTGTCCATATCCTAGTTTTACTATTTTTGTTAGTTAACTCAATCAAAACCCTATCGAATTTCTTCTATTAGACATGTAATTTTGAAAACCCTTTTAATTCATCACTAGAGATCTATACAAAGGGAAAATGAAGTTAATTTTAACAATTTAACTAAAATTTTATGTACCATAGAAAAATATCATAGTTTCTTAATTGGGTTTTGAATTTGAGAAAATTGACTGAAGTTATCTAACGACCAAATAAGCATATTAGTAATTTCATAATATTTCGCATATGAAAATGTCACATGTTTTAAACATAAAATGAGTCTTTGCATATTTTAGGGCATATCTATACGAAAAGGTTCTTTTGTTAGTTTTAAGTGGATTTAATTGATTACTTTTCCCCAAAAAAAGGTGGATTTGATAAGTTTTAGTGATAAAATTTAAAGTTCATGATGTAATTGATAAAATGTATATGCTTTGTGACATTTAATAATAATATTAAGAATATAAGCTCTTTAGTCTATCTATTTCATCTTGTTATCATATATTTAGGTTAAAGGCTCAAATAAATTATTAACATTTATCGTAAAGCATAATTTGATTATTAGGAATTTTAAAATTGATTAAACAATCTCATATCAAATTAGTAATTTTGTCAGTTATTATTGAATTTTATAAAGTATAAAAATTGAAAATTTAAATAACAGAGTAACGTTAAGAGTATTTTAAAATTTTAAATGTTAACAATCTCAATTATAGATAATAAAAACTCCTAAGCATAAACATAAAAATCTTGACTTAAAAAAGAATACGAAATTGTATTATAAATGATTAATAATATAATATAAGATTTTAAATTAGTTAATATAAATAACACTTTAAACTAATATCATTAAATAAACAATTGAAATGATACATGAATTAAAAATAAGGCTTAAAAATACAAGAAAAGGATTTGACTAAAAGAAATTATTTTGTATGGTTTGAAATGAGCCTCCACTATGGAATAGCTCAAAAAAAGCACTTCAACATACAAAAATTTAAAGTTTTGTGCATTATAGATTGAAAATAGGAAAAATTTTGTTTTGTTCCTCAAACTTTTACCCCAAATATGCTTAAATGTATGGACTAAAATTTATATCAAGTTGCCCTCAAACTTTTAAAATTATAACCCTTTTTTGTTAGCAATTTGGAACTTACCAACATACTCCGTCCTTAGTATGCAAACTTAATAAAAATAGGAATCAAGTTAGCAATTTGGTAATAGTACATATGATAATAAAATCCAATGTATGTAAAAAAAAGTGTAAATATAAAAATCTTGTAATGAAATTCTAGTAAAATGAATATCAGATTTTTAAGTATAATCAGCTAATATGAATAACACTTTAAAATTGGACAAACAATTCAAAATATTAAATAAAATTAAAAGAGATAATTTAAATTATAAATGAAATAATTATAAGGTTGAAAATTACAAAAAATAGATTTGACTAAAAGTTGGAAGAAATTCTTTAAGATGTGAAATTAGCCTTTTCTATGGATTGTATCAAAAAGCAATGTATTGCATGAAATTTTAAAGTTTCGTGGATTGCAAATTATAAATAAAAGCTTTTATTTTGGTCTCGAACTTTTATTTTAGGTACACTTAAATCCATGAAATAAAATTTGTGCCAAATTGTCCCTAAAATTTTTAAAAGGTACTGTTTAAACCTTTTCTTATCAACAGCTGAGGAGTGACCAATACACGTCATCCTTAGTCTAAAACTAACAAGAAATAGGTAATGGATGAGAATTTTGGTAATACTACTTGCTATATTATAACCTAGTGTAAAAATCAAACACCAACTTTGAATAAACCCAATGTAAGTATCATACACTTATTGAAAACTAGCTTGAAGGAGTGCTGTGATTTTAACACAACTTAAAGGAGATTGAAGAATATTAGAACTTGCACACTTTCCTTCATAAGTTTAAAGTTTTGAGAGCCTTCAACAAAAAAATTAGAGCTAGGCAATCACTTATAATGAGTAAATTTTCAATTTCACTTGCTTGAAGAAATGAGTTTAAAGTCCTAATATCTTAAGGTTTGAGCATTTTTCAATTTTAGCAAAATTTGAAGTTGATCAAAAAAAATTTTGCAATCTTGTAGGAGATTCAAACAATATTGAAACTTGCACACTTTTATTCAGTAAATTTAAACTTTGAAGATTTTTAGCAGCAATATTATGAAAATTCTCCATATATCGCATTAAATTCATCACATCCATATCATTGATAAATATTCTACTGAAATATAGTTTTGAGGTCTTATTTGGAGCCTACACTCATCTAATATTATGTATGTAGTTTCATGTATTATACTATTATGTCATACAATCACTTATGTTTGATATTTAGTTGGTATAGGTATTTGGTAAGAAAAATGGATGAAGAATTTTCTAAATCAACAAAAAGGAGTCATAGTCGAAGCTAATATAATGAGCATGTTTTTGGTTGATATGGAAGTCGAAGCTCTTTGATGACTTCTTAGAACAATGACAATCCTGGAAGAAAATTTATAGGAACTCTAATTATGATGTAGATGGCATAATATTTAACTATATAATAGTCGGACTAGTATTTATAGCTATATTTATAACTCTACTTATTGAAAAGTTAAACAACTTCAAGTTATTCAAATTTAGCATTGAACCATGATAATTTGTTAGAAATATTATGTTGTATTTAAAAGTACACGTATATGGTGTAGACAAATGTTATAATCAAATTTTGAATAACAATTATTTTTATCATCTTATATAGTGAAGTTGTTTTCAGAATCACATGTACTTATCAATGCTGTATTTGATATTGTTATGATTTTGTAACTATTTGTAATCGAAAAAATATATATATATATATAACTACTTAAAGGTTTCAATTGCTTTAAAAAGTAAATACATATTATAACCCAAAATTCCAAAGTAATTGCATATACATTCTTTTCATACCAAAATATACTATAAGAAAACAAGGTCTAGAATATATAATTTTTTGAAAAGAAAAAACATGCACACAATTGGATGCTTATCAAGTTTGACTTAAGTTCAAGGCAAAAGGTGATTGCCTTCTCCTCTTTGTATCCCTTAGAGTATATAAGCTAAATGAAGTGATACTATTACTAACATTACATTCCATTCCTCTTTGTTGAAGTTCATCGTTTTGTTTAAGAATTGTATTTAACATGTTGCAGATCTTTGTAAGCTACTTGGCCTCATTATCTAAACATTTTTCTATTGTTGCATATAAATCACAATTATAATAATGAATTAGTGTTTGTATAATTTTAAAAGTACATAAAACTTAGTTTATTATATTTATTAGCTTCATTGGTTAGCTTCCTTGGTACTCAATTAAGCTAGTATATCTATTAAAATGTGCTATGTACCTACCAATCCTTTTGCTTCTGTCTTTACCTCTCCCCCTAACCATTGGTTCTTTAACACTATTTTTCTATAATTATATATATATGTTGTGCTACTTGATGCAGTGTCAATTGATGTTATACTTGGACTCCCTATTTATGTTTACTTATGTTAGTACTAGATGATCCTAGAACCTATTGACAATTGCTAAAAAATACATTTAGTTAGATAATGAAAATAACATAACTTATGTCAATTTAACAAAATATTTCTAACTCTCTTACATGTCATGCATTTTTGCATTACCTTTTATTATGTCCTTATTGTCCATATTTGATGCAAGTTATTTGGACTGTTCAAATTTTTCCTTCTTATTTTTAGGGCGACATGTATTCTCTTTTTTGTTAATGGCTCGATGACTCCACACTAAGGCCAAACTCTATGAGAATACTTATATGCTTGTATATACTTCTCTTTAGTAAAACATTTATCTATATAATCTTCCAAGTTTTGATGAATATAATAAAGGGCAATTACTTCATGAGGATATATGTAACATCCCACTACCATAGAGTACGTACCTAAGCTTTTAGGCATATAACCTATGATAATGGTATGTTAGAGCAATAACAAATCTAATTCACACATGGCATTATCTCACATACTTGACATCGTTATCAATTTGCTTAAAATATTCACTTCATTCATTGAACAAACATATACGTTAAGTATACAAGACGTTCCGAATATATATAATTCATTTTAAATCCCACTATCTATTTGTATAAGTAAGACTGCTAATTCCCACACAAACTTATCTAATATATGTTATACCTCATACCCATTAACTTCATTCTAGTAAATAAGACAATTAAAACTTTGACTTTTTTTCTCTTCTAATACTACCATAATTTTAGTTGCTACGTTATTATCTTATTTCCACCAAAAAAATCTTTTTTATGCATCCTCTTTATAATCATCTTTATAATATGCTCCAACATGCTAACGATAAGTTTCACTTTAGCCTCCAATATCTAACTATTAAAGTTATGAATTATGTTATTGTCCATACAATCACAATTAGGATTAACTCCGAAATATGCCTTTGCCCATTATTCCTAGGGATATTGAAAAAATCTTTAATATAACCTAGTTCAGTAAATTTAGCACATGTAACTGAACGTTGAAATCAGAAACAAAGGTTAACTTGTTATTCCTCCAAAATTGAAAATTTAGATCATCTCCATTCTATCTTTGTATCTAATTAACATAAATACTGATTACATATATTTTATCCTTAACGTTTTCTAACAATACTTTGGTTGCATTAAAAAGACACTAATGAACCATATATGCAAAATAAAATGGTAAGTTCATTTAGTTAAACAAATATATAATTTAAATATAATAGTATACACAAATATCATTGGATACCTTTTACCTGTCATAAATGAAGGTCAAGCCATTGCCATCTTCATGTTATAAAAATGAAATTAGAAGCTTTAAAAACCATATCTTTGTCTCCATACATTAAACATTAACCATATCCTAAGCAATAATAAATATTTGATTATTTCCATTCCTTTCAATAGTAGTTGACCCACAACCTTCAATCCAACCCCCTTTATAAGCATTAAAACATATATAGCTTTGTAAACAACATTGAACCTTTTAAATTATCGTTTCTTTTCTAATCAAAACAATTTTTAGCATTTTTACTATTTTTATTTTGGGAATTTTATAAATTACTTGAAATTTTGTATTTTTTTTTGTAAAATTGATGGTTAGTTATTGCAATTAGGAATATATTTTAACTATTCCCACATTCAGTTTAATTGAAACATATTAATTAATGGCCCAATTGAATAATTTCAACCTAGAGACATTTGGAGAAATTAATAATCTTTTGAATTAGGTACAATTAGAGGTCAGTTTCATAAAATTGAACTATTTCTTATTTATTTTAAAAACCATTCAAAGTTTGATTGTACTTTTTTTAACTAAATTTACTCATTTGTCCATTTTTTTTCTCAAGTTACTTTGATTTTGATTTTTTAGTCAACTTTGCATATTTCGTGATTTATTTTTCATTTTCCTACATAACTGCACATTCCTTGATTAGACGAATGGGAAATTGAATTTGATGAGATTAAGATTTTGAAATTTATTGAATTTTTTTTGTAGGTAGCCTTAGACTTTTAAATCCTTAATATCCATTACGTTTTAGTTTTTTAGTTCCTTCTCTTGTTTCTAGGACATTTACTAGAGGTATGACTAACCTCTCCCTAATTGGGACTCAAAGGACTTAGAGAGAGCTACCAAGTTTCTCGTTTGCTTACGCCTAGTTCCATTTACGAAAATGAGCACTTTAAATTCACTCTCCTCAAATTATCAATTATGCTTCATGTGAATACATGAAAATTTGTGTTATTTCCCAATCCTATTTAGAACAATTTAAAGTATATGACCTCTTATAATTTTTCATTAATCAAGGGTGGAAATCCTTACCAAGACTTATCGCATAAGCCCAATAAATATTCATTTTTTATTATAATCTTCAAGTTTGTAGCACTTGTGATGACACCCATCTCCTTTCCAAAGTTTATGGTGTAAAGATCCATCTCATTGGTGACCTTATTAATGAAACCATAGGCATCCCCTTACCTGAAAATCTTGCTTATTACAGTTTTCGTACCAAGAATCAACTTCTACATTACTTTGCGTGTAATAGAGTCAAAATCATCTTAGAGTTAGGTGTTAGTGTAGAAGCCATCAGAAAACCTAAAGATGTTTGTTTTCTTAAAGCCATTCCTCATTTCCACCACTTTTTATTTGATATAACTTTGTTTCTTCTAATAGCCACCTAATTGCTAAATGGTATAATTTACCTTTTAGCTTGAGTGGAACCCTCTTATCATATAAAACTCCTGATGTTCCCTTTCATTTAAGCCACCCTAATTTGATATGGTGAACTATGTCTCATCTCTCGCTATTGCTTTAGATGATGGATCCAAGGTACTTAAACTAATCTTTTTGTCGTAAACTAACATTTTTGTGGTATAACTTCTAAGCCAATCTTTATTTCCTTATCGTATACCATCATATAGCCCAAAAAGTTACACTCTAAGTAACAACGTCATCAGCAAACAATATAAACCAACGCACAACCCTTTGGATATTCTTAGTGAGCTCATCCATCACTGCTACAAATAAGAAGGGATTCAATAAAGATCCTTGGGGTAGCCCGATATTGATAAAGAAATGTTCTGTACTCCTCCTATCGTCCTTACTCTAATCTTAACACCTTCATACATAACCCGAATAACCGATATATAGGTTATAAAAACTTCCTTAACTTCTACACATCTCCACATGACTTTTTTAGGTACTTTATCATAAGCCTTCTCTGAGTCAATGAAAACTATGTATAAGTCCCACTGTCTTTCCATGTAGTATTCCAATTTATACTAATTCTCTATGAAACTTACATTGTTAATGTAGCTAAGTTACCTAATTTTTGAACTATGAATTTTGGGACTTGCTTTATTATAAATGTAAATGCTAACGTGTTCTTTTTATTTTTTGTTCTTATTTGTAATTGGTTTTTAGTTATTGCATTTACACCATAAAATTAACTTTAACAGTACTAATAGGAAAAGAAGCTAAAGATATTAGCCTATATAGGAAAGAACTATAAATCTAGGAAATTTTGGTGAAAATAAGTATGGAAAAAATTTCAAAGTATATGATTATCATGTTTAGCTACTGGCTCATCCATTATATAGTGACATCAAGACCCAAACCTGATGTCTTGAGCCTGCCTAAAATATGAGTTATTTTCTCCTCTTTGGTGATGAAACACCTTTAGGAAACATATTTGGAAGTTGTAAGAAAAGTAAATAAAAATTTCTTGCATAGTCCCTCACATGTTTACATCTAAAGATGACAAACCATGTGTGTTTGACTCTTTCACAACTTAAAAACTCAAACTTGTAAATTTCAAAGAAAAACCAAGAACTTTTAGTCAAAAAGAGAAGAAATTATGAATTAAAGAATACATAAATAGAACAAAACAAAGAACAGTCAATAAGAATTTTAAATTGTATCTAGGAATCATTTCTCGAGGTAATCATTCATCCACTACTTTTTTCTTTTCTTTTTCATTTCTTTTCATAACCAAACAAATAATTTGCATGAATAAAACAAAATAAAGGAATTGAATAAAGAAGAGATCTTAACATAACAAAAGATATAGATAAACCATAAAAGCAAGAAAATGATGAAATTTGATATGTTATATGAACTTCAAAAACAAGAATATGATATAATATAAAAAATCATTAAAAAACATGACTTTTCATAGTGATATGAAAATTAAAAGGATAACCACATGTGATTTAGAGTCTAGTTCCTATACCGACTAATGGAAACTCACTTAGGAATACAACCTAGAGAACCTACAAATAAGTTTGAATCAAATCTAAGAAAACCAGAAGAGATGTATGAATGAACTGACTTGTTGATTATAGAGAATTAGGAACTAAATTCAAAAACTATTTAAACTCTAAAAAGAAAGAATTATTTGATTAATTAGAAGTTTAATGAAGAATAAATAGAAGCTCTAACAACTCTAAAATAAAAAATATCTCAAAGTTATTCTAATTGAAAAGGAACATTCCTTAAATACTGAACAACTAAAATCTAGGTTTCATAACTTAAATAAAAGCTAAGGTTTTCAAATAACAAATATCTCAAAGTTGTTCTAGCTAAAAAGAAACATGCCTTAAATACTGAACAACAAAAAACTAAGGCTATATTTCGTTGGATGTAAGATTTTTAATGGAATGGAATGGTTTATAATGGAATGGAACGTAAATGGATGTAAAATTATAAAATTTTTGTTTAGGAGGGATGAACGGGTTTATCAAGTAATATAGTGAAATGTTTTTTGGAAGATGAATGGAATGGAATAAAATGTATGTATAATAATAATTAATGACTATTCTACCCTTGA
This sequence comes from Erythroxylum echinodendron, assembly GCA_027575705.1. NCBI lineage: Eukaryota > Viridiplantae > Streptophyta > Magnoliopsida > Malpighiales > Erythroxylaceae > Erythroxylum > Erythroxylum echinodendron. The sequence goes on from JANZXR010000171.1 coordinate 33,729,648, forward strand.
TAGAACAAAACATATGTTAATAGGGTTAAGTGTATAATTGGTATTATACAAAATTATTAAGGATATATTAAGTAGTACATATTTATCATTTTACATTCCCTCCTAAACCTCCCAAATCAGAGGTAACTCATTTTTACAGTTTAGGATAGAATGAGATATAATGTGAAACCCTCCCTTCTTTCCTATTTCATTCCATTCCATTATAAACCCTCCTCTCAATCGATAGAATAATATTACATTCCATTCCATTCTATTACTAAACTCCCAGCCAAAAATAGCCTCGGGTTTCCTAACTTAAATAAAAACTAGGATTTTTAAATAACAAATATATCAATGTTGTTTAAGGAATCAAGCATGACTAAGGAGTTGTTCATGGACGTAAATTGTAGGTTGGTCTATAACTTTTGAAGATAGACACAACCTAGGCCATGCCTATGTTGGAAACTATGTTCAATCAAACATAAGTGTTTTACCTCTAAATTTCTCTAACTTTAACTTTTATGATTACCCAAGCATGCATGTAACAAATCTCCAATTTTGGGCTAGTTACAGTTAAAGATAAGTGTTTAACCTCAAAATTTCTCTAACTTTAACTTTTATGATTACCCAAGCATGCATGTAACAAATCTCCAATTTTGGGCTAGTCGTTCTTACATTAATATGTGCAAGTAATTTAAATAGTGGAGGTTTGATGTATTATCATGATATTACATTTTCATAAAAAGAACCTGAGTGAAACCTTTGACCAATGAATACTTGAGTGACTAAAGAGAAATATATTAGAAATTTTTACTGAATTTTCACACCCACTTTTGAACAAAATTATTGTCCTAATTATTGTTTAAATTTTCTTGTAGTGAGTATACCTTTTAATATCATAAGAAATAAATTAGAGGATGATGTTAACTTAAAAATCATGTTTACCTAAGGATAAGAAAAAGCCACGTATGGAAATTTTTTATAGGATTGAAAAATGACATGATTTCTCCTCTTAATATTTATTCTTTTATGCCCATTTTATGACTAAATATACTTATTATGCTTATATTTTGATTTAGGATGCATTTATAGGTGTTTATTGCAAAATAAAGATACTTGTGCAATTATGGACAATTTCAGCAATGCTTTATAAATTGTCATAATTCTCTCATTTTATTTCTAACTGAGATTATTGAAGATGACATGAAAATATAAGAAAAAGATATAAAACATTTATGTTTTAAGGTTTAAGAGATTCAAACTGCCTCAAGGTTAGATATGGTCTAAAAAGTCGGCATCTTAGTTTGCGTAATTCTTGCGAAAGAAGTGCATGTGGATAGCAAAATATATGGTATAAGATATGGTCATGTTCTAAATCACGTTCACTACTAAAAAATTAAATCAAACTTACTTAAAAAGCCTAAAAATCTTAGTTTTTAAGTTAGTTTTTGCATTAGGTTTTATTAGGTTTTGGTGGAGGCAACTATCTCTCCTTTTCCCTTTTTTCTTTCTTTTCTCATCCATGGACTTGTATGGCTAATCTTCCTTATTTGATCTAAGGAAAATTATACCTTAGGACATATTAAATTATGATATTTAGTTTTTTTTTTTCGAATTAGTGTATTGAGTATTAATCATTCTTCTGTGTTATCTTTATGATTGTTATAATGAATGTTAGTTTATTATTTGACTCAATATATTGCTATATTAGATATTACATCTTTAATTTCTTTTAATCCCTCTGAGATATAAAGCGACTAGGGTTTAATGGGTTAATGTGGTTTAAGATTCTTAAATATTGGGAAGGAAAGTTGAGTGAATAGGCCTTTGTTATTATGTTTCATCGATCTTTCTAGCTCTTAAAACTATTACTTGGCTGAATATTAGGTAAGTGTCATAGGGTTATTCAGTAGTTAGAGTTAAATAGATTATGGTTTCTTTATATAAGGAGGTAAATAAATTAATTCTAATAGGGAATACTGAAATTATAAATTGATTTATTTTATATGAGAAATAAATATACAATTTCTAAGGTAGATGTAGACTGGACCAAGATTCATTTTTTATTAATTTCTTCATTATTAAATTTGCATTTTTTTCTTTGTTATATTATTTTATTTGTTTTTTTATAATCAAAACAACCTTATCTGTTCTTGTTTATAAAATACAAAATAAGATTAGGTACTAGTACTATATATTTATCGAGAGTAAGGTATTATTTTTTGGTACTTGCGACAACGTACTACTTGGCATGAATCTCCCATTTATGATAACTTTGAATTCATTCAAAGTCTCTTTATTTTGCTCATGATTGCTCCTCCTATTATTCATCAAATGACCCTTCCAAACAATTCTATAACTATTAAACTCTACTATACCTTCTTCTCCTCATAGTAAGTATAGTAATCAAAGATCAATTATATCATTGTCTTTCGCTCCAAATAAGCTTTGAGATTATTTCTATCCTTAAAGGAACGTGTGATCATCTTTATGTTGTGAAGATTTCTATCAATACTAAAACTTAGGATCCCTCCTAGGTGCCCAATCATAAATAACTCTTATCCTAGACCTAAATTTACCTCATTTAACTTTAAAGGCTAGATCATCCTCATCATCATTTAAATCCACATTCTCTTCATTAACTCCCATTAGGGATGCTAGATTGCATCTAGTATGCCTTCCTTTTTCTCTCACTCCAAATAAGCTTCAATATTGTTTCTATCCTTAAAGAAATGGGTGGCCATCTATATACTACTAAGGTTCTTATCCACACCATCTTAAACCTTAGGCTCTTTCCTAGGTTTTTAGTCACGCCTAACTCTTCTCTTAGGCCTAAACTTAACCCATCCAATCTTAAAAGTGAGATCATCCTTACCAGAATTTAAATCTTCATTCTCTTAACTAACTCCAATTAGGGGTGTTGGATTGCATCTGACACGCCTTCCTTTATTAAGAACTTGAGATTTTATCTCCTTTGTTATTCAACAATTTTATTGAATTACTTCTCGAACATATCTTTCAACTCTTCATACATCATGTTTAGTATTAAAAGCAACTTTAAAAAATATATTTAGAAGTTCAAAGAAATTTAGTGAGAAAAATAATTCCTCACACACTCCCTCATATATATACTCTCAGAAGTTATCACATTCACTTGTTTTTCACTCTTTAATTAGCTTTTCTTGATGCTAATCTCATTCTCTCGTCTTTTACCACTCTTTTCTTCCTTCTCAAGTTCCTTAAGGAACAAAAAAATTTAAACAAAAACTTAAACCTGATAAACATCTAAAAACTAAAGAAAAATAGTCGAGGAGAATCTACTCACTAATTAAGCAAGCAGTAAGGAAATTAAATAAAAAATTGAAAGAGTTATAAGGATTGAATTGAACTGGACTTCTAATAATTATGATTTGTTTAATCTCAGCCATAAGAATAACTTAAGTTGATTGCATGACTGATCAATTGAATTTTTTAATAAATTTTCTTTATGAAACCAAATTGGCATAACTTGTTTTATTATAACCAAACGAATTTGATCAAAAAAGACTTATGTTTAGACAATCTGGACAAAAAGCACAAAACAAGAGATTGGAAAAAGAAGAAACCCCAACATCATAAGAAAAGATAGGGAAACGCTAAACAAGATGATGACAAATATGAATTTTAATTAAACTTTAGAAATAAAAATAAGATGTAATAGAATGAACAAGGAGTCACAAGGAAACTGTAAATCTAGACCAAGACAAAGGATATAATTTTAAATAATATGAAAACAAAAGGATAATCACACATGATTTAGAGCCAGACTTTGATACTAAAGAGCGCACTAACAAGATTGAATCACACTAACAAAGCTAAATCAAATTTACAAAGAATTGACCTATAGATTATAAACAATCAAGAAACAAGTTCATATAAGATTTGAATGCCACAAAACAAGAATTCTTTGATAATTTTGAAGATCAAAGAGGAAAAAGAGAGAAAAGCATTAATATATCTCAAAATAGAAATATTCAAAAACTAACTGTATTGTTTGAAACACTCCTTAAATAATACAAAATTAGGATTTTCATTGATAGACACAATTTGTGACATAACCATGTCCTAGACACCGTTCCATACTAAACTTTGATGTCAAATTACACAATATCTAGCTTGTGATGTATATGTATCTATCTTACAATCTTCATTCTTGATAACTATACAGAGTGACACAATCGTGTGTCAGACTATGTTCAACACAAACTTCAACTTTTACATCCAAAGAGGGACATGAGTAGGAACTTGGTAATGCATGAAGCATGCCCAATCTTTTCATGTATAAAGAGAATAAATGTAGTAATATATTCGTGTTTAAACTTGGGTTCAGTCATTTTGTCTTAAATCAGTCCACTCAAAACCTCTTTAATCTTCTTACTCCAACTTTTGTATTTAACCATTAGGCGTATAGATATTTTTCTTGAATCTTGACTGGTCACACTCAAATATTGTGTCTAAGAGAAAGCACAATTTGGGCAAATCTAAGTATCCATTCAAGTTTATCTATCGTTGATATTTATATCTAAAGTTGACAGTTAAGTAAAATGGATGAAGATCAACTGTCAAAGTGAGTCTAGTCTCATGGTAATTTTTGACAGCTATAAGATTGAATCATTTTGCTTTAAATTAACACCTAAGATTAAGCCATATGAGAAAAGATGGACAACTTTGAACTTGTGATATATGTCAAATGAAAATTAGCCAATGAAGGTCAGCCCATCTAGAGTACAGAGGAAGGAAACATAGCCTATTCTAGACCGCTAATCATCTTGCATCTTATGACTATAAATCTTCATTCCCTGCCAAATAAAACACGCTAATTAAGGATGAGCGTGTGGATTGGCAACAGGAAGGAAAACTTCTGCCTATATATTTTCTGTGATGCGTTTTGATCTACTTGTCTTATGCATCGTTTCGACTTTGGCTTCATCTAATTCTCTGTCCTCTATCCTCTGTCCACATTTTAGGAGAAGAAAATAGATTTGGTATTCACTAGAACAAATTATTTCCATACATGAGCAAATAGAGCACAATCCTGCAATGCATGCAAAATATTCTCCTCAAAATTATGACACCAAAGCCAGATGTAAGATATAGATATTGCTTGCTTAAGTAACGCACCATAAGTGGACAACTTGTTATGGAATTATGATACTCTGGACACTCTTTATCATTTTGCTCTTTCATTCATTCTTTTTGGTTTCAAATTTATATTTTCCAAAATAAGCCATCTATTTTCACTTTTTATAGGTTAGTCCCTCTATTCCTTGTAACCGTGTCCCTCCTCATATTAACTTTCTTTCTGGTCTACTATTCTTTAAAGTTTTGAATTCAGCCTCAACATTTTCCAAAGCTTTTGAATTAAACCTTCACTTTCCTTAAAACTTAAATTTTACTCTAGAAGAAAGAAATAAACACATGACTAATAGCAAAAGGTATGAATTTCTTCTTAATATTTCCTAACTTGCCTAAGTTAGTACCTACCATTGTCTATTATATCATGTTACCCTTTAATGCTTTCACAATGGTACTAGTAGCACCTTAACATTTTCAAAATAGTACTAGTAGCACCTTAAATCCTAACTGAGTTAATTTTTTGTAGCTTTTAGTAAATGAATTGTAACATACCACTTCCATAGAGCATATGCCCGAACATTCAGAGGATATTGGAGAACATACCCTATAAGAATGGCACATTAGAATAATCACATTAACTTATTATGGCATCACATATAACACAAGTATTCAAAATGGTCAAATCTCCTCGTTATATTCACAAAATAAACTCACATACGTTGTACCATTACAATTCATTTCCATGTATTTACATTACATAACATTTGATAGTTTACAACTCCATACAAAATGTTTAACATGAAATGAGAAGCTAAATAAGCACATCCTAACTAGACTTCTCAGATATCAGTTGACTAGACATTTGAGTCATTCTTGTTCTCAAGATGACAGTATTATAATTCTACTTGGTTGCCTTAAAAGCTAAAACTCTCTCGTACCTGAAAATCAACATTGCAATTTTGATGAGTTTGCGAACTCAATGAGTGAACTATCATCGATGTGCTCACTCTAGTCTGAACACAAATGTCAAGTATATAACCAATTTCAAAAAGCTTAACACATCATCCAGTATCAGATCCCACATCACATTTTGTTATATTTCAACAAGTACAAGGACAACATGTTTACAAACATTTCATAACACTATTTCAAAATATTCCATTAATTCATCTCAATCATTTATATGATTTATATAAAGTTATATATATGCAAATGCATATGTGACTATTTTCATTTTACTTTATTGTGACCAAGTGCCTATTTACTGTCCTGTATCCGTTATAAATACCGAGCTCATTTCATTTATTTTCCTATATCTATTGTAGATACTGGACTCATTATTAACTGAGCCTGTGGCTCTTTGTGCACAATTCTTGAGCTTAAAGCTCTTTTTCACATTAGTCACTCAAATCACAACTCCTTTATCTGACCATAATATCAATATAACGGAATGCATCAATTCATATAATATGCTATCAATACTTTTCATTTAATGTGCTCACGTCATTTATCATATTCTTCAGACTTGAGTTCAGCATTCAACATTCAGTTGAGTACAAATTCCATATTACACATACAATTTGAAAACACTTCCATATACAGTCCCAAGTATCAATCTTCTCAGACCAACAATGTTCGAAAACATAGCAATCAGATAAGTAACAGTTCATTAACAGAAAGTTAAACCAAACAATTCAATTATAGTGAGAAACATCTAGGTTAACTCACAGTATGATCCAAAAAAAGCTATTGCCTTAATGATCCGATAATGTCTGGATGCTGATGATCAACTTGTGCTTCTTTAGTTATGCAATACAGACATATTTTACACATTGCTAAGTTGATCAATCATATGATTATTCACTCATGCACATATATATGTGTCATGTTCAATTCATACTCAATTGACTTTTTGGGTATGTATCATTATTCATAAATCTTAACCATTCAAATATCATAGCTTGTATACATCTAGTTTGTAATTAGGTTTATATCTTAAGTAAGTTTCATCATCAATCATACCTTCACCAACCTTTTCTAGCAATATATATTCACACAATTTCCCAATTCTTATTCATTCATACTTGGTTCACATTACTCATATCCTTTTGATCACATTTGTATTCATAAGAACACCTTCACTCCTTTAATACTCATAAATTCCATATTTTAGATATATTGATTTCAAAACAATCAATTCCTTAAGTTATAACATCCATTAACAACCTAAACTTACCAAATCTTAACCAATTAATCAAACATCAATCTAGGTTCATTTCAGGCCTTAATTAAGTCAAAATACACCAAAGTAACTTATTCTTAGTTGATTCAACAATCACACAAAATAGAAAATTTTCATTTCAAAGCATTGCCCACGATTGTGGAGGACCTTCCCACGATCATGGGATGAGGGAACCGAATGGTCACTCTCCATTTTCCTTCAATTTCTTCAGATTCTAACACCTTCATACTAAATTCAAAACATCTTCATATTAGTCCATTAATTATACCACAATTATACCTTAATTATACTTCAATTCGTCATCAATTTCATCGCTAATTTTAACTCAAAATCATTCAATTGGCAGCTCATAAACTATTTATCTTTCTTGCATACAAAAACAAAATAAAAACTTTCATTCACTTAATCTCATCATATATATAGTCCTAGTTTTTTCCAAATTTAAGAACACTTCACTAGTACCTTTATTTAGCATAAATTCACCTTCATTTAAACTTCAAATCTTAATTTGAATCATCCATATAGCAACCTATAACCTACGGTTCTCATGCATCAAAACCAAAACAGAAAAGTATCAAATTCATGTATCATTTTTCCAGCACACTTCATCATCAACACTATATGCTATCCATCCCAATTCAATCATCATAAACTTTCTATTACAATATGTCATAAAGATTAGTACTTTACTTACTTGTTTAGTTCAAGTTCCACCTCAATTCATCAAGTCTACTTTGCCTTATATGCATGCAAGATCATCTCAAATACAAGGTGGGAATTGGATGGGTTTTCAGCAAGGATAAAAGACAACAACATGTACAACAATGATCTACTTTTATAACTATTTTTATGAAGGAAAAACCATAAATTTTGGTGTGACAATTGAACAAAACTTAGGCAAAATGTAGAGATGTAAAGAGGAGCAAGCTTTCGGCTACGAGAGAAGAAGAAGATGAGAGTTTCAACAAAAAGTTACAAATGAAGCAACTTGCCGTGTGTGTGTCATATGGTGTGATTAGTGTTAGGACACTTGTCAAGAGTCTAGGCCAGCTACATATCCTCTTTTCATGCTACCATTTGTCACCTAGATCTTAAGCCATTTGTCACTTAATTATTTAGGTCAAATGTTACTCAATTCTACAATCATGTGTAACTTGTTTCATAGGCTTAGTCATACTAAATTTTCATGTGTTAATTTGACATTTTTCCTAAACTAAATGCACATTTTAATTCATCAATTTTCTAATTGTAATAATTAATTCCAAATTTACTGATTATAATCCACCAAACCAAAATTCAAGACATAAGCAATACACAATTCACATCTTGATCATTTTAAACCTTTCATAACCCCGGAATATGTCAATTGAGTGCACATGCAATCTTTGTAATGTTTTCTAAATCACGATTCATGTGTGTATGTAAATATTATGCATGTGAATAAAATGCATTTCATAAATTCTCAAATGATATGACTCATGTGCGACAATCTAAGCCTCTAACCTTTAATATGGAAACCGGCTATTACAGGAGTTATAAATTTAGCCTATATCATATCGTAACTAGGCAATTTGACAATGAATCAATCTCAATTCTTTTACTAACAATTGTTGACAATGAATCAATCTCAATTCTTTTACTAAAAGCATACATACACCTTTTTCTAGAATCTTTTCACTCAATTATGAGTATCTTTATACTTCCCTTTACCTTAATCATTTTCTTTTCAAATACTTTTTTGTACACTCAAAAGCGATGTTCCATATTTAGTCTCTTATAAAAATGTTTCACATTCAATTTCCTCTACAAGTTGGCTCATAAATGTATGAAACAAAACCTATGGTCATAGTATATTAATTTAGACTTAAATTTTTATGTAACCCCTACATACATCAAATTTTATAGCTTTATAAGGGTGATTGATTGACTCTATTTGCAAATGCAAATAATCAATTATAGCAAATTTTAGTATTCGAGAGCATTAATGCTATGATAACTATATTAATATTTTTATTAATCCTACTCGAACAAAGAAAATAGGGAAAAACATTTAATTAAATATAATTAAATTATGAAACTAACTAATGCAAAGCAATTAAATAAAAAAATGATTCAAAATAAAAATCATTAAGATTTCAATTTTCACTTATTAGGAATTCTAATTATCATGAAAGATTGATTATCATAATTAAAACAACAATTAACCTAATGTATATGTGCCCTCTCTCGAGGCCAACAAGTATATCTAGTTAGATAATTTCACCTCTCAATATGCAATTCAACCTAATCAAACTTGTTAAGAATATTTAATCTATTTACTTATCACCCATCGTCTAAGAAAATATCTTTCTCTAGATCTAGAATGTTTATTCTTGTAGTATGGGTCATACTTCTCCTTTCAGTTCTTCATACAATTCCTAAGATTAAATCTATAGCGGTCAATCACAAACTTAACAATTAAGAGCAAAGAGAACAAATTTAATCAAACGAATAATCCTTCAAGCATTAATAATTTAAAGATCCATCAAAAGTTATATCTTGAACCCCAGCCAAGGATTTAGCTACTTAACATAATAAAAGGAAAACTAAAACAATACAAATCTTAACATCAAAGAAAGAAGAGAAAGAAATAAATACAAGAGTTGTTACGATTTAACTCCTATCTTGCTCCCAAACCTCTAATTCGCGTGGAGAAATCTTAAAAATAACAACTCAATGACAATGGAGGTTGTTACTGGCCTATAAGTCCCTGATAAAGTCCTATAGCAAGAGTATTTATAAGCTAGAGTTACATAAAAGAGTTTTGAGGTGATTAAAATTGTAATTTTATGAATCTTCATATTCTAAGTCATAAGTTTGATGCACTTGTTATGCTTCCTATCCAGCCTAATTAGCCTATGGAACTTTATGTTGTAAATATGACGAGTATGAAATTGGTTCCAATTTATGTTTGGCACTAGTTTGCTTTTGGAAAATAACATGAAATTACAAATTCAATATAAACCTGTGTTTTAGAACTGTGATGATCAATTCTCCAATTTTTCCTAAGTTTTCAATATCTTCAAGCTTGAGCTAATCTTTGATGCCTTCTACAAAGTTGTTATCAATCATATTAGTTTCTAATTAAATTTAATATATTCTCGATCATATAAATAAGGATAAAGTTATGCTCAAATATAGAAAATTTTCTTCAATTCATCACTTACAAGATAATGAACTAAACATAGGAAAACATACTATAATTCATATTAAACATATTGTAAAGATGCTAACTATAACTAATTTAACCACTAACGTATAAAATGTATCCATATCAAATTATGCCACACTTAACTCACTACTTGGCCTTAAGCAATTAACAATAAGTAACGCTAACTAATTAAACACTACTAACTAAAATAAGAATTAATTTCACTCTCTTAACTGTATGGTGGTAATTTAAAATATATCATAGGCCTTTAAACTCCTTGGTGTCCTTAGTAGAGGAGTTATAGTCTCCAAAAGATTTACCATAATGATACCCACTAACATTGACTTGCACACATTACTTAGCTTAGTAGTTAATAACACAAAATAAACATATTTAAGCCTTCAATTAAATTGTAAAAGTTAAACATATAATATTTCTACCTCCTCAATTAAGATCTCCATTTGATAATTTTCTCAAAAGTTATGATTCATTCATACAAGGGTTTAAAATTTCAGGTGAGGTACACCTATCATCTTATTATAAAATTGAACTTTACATAAACGTGAAAATCATCTAATCTATACCACTAAAATAAATATATACAATCAAAAATTAAAAGGTCTTAAGTAAAGTTGTAATGAGGCCAAAGGGAAAAGTAGGTTAATAAAGAAAAGGAAAGAAAGAACTAGAATAGTTATTACGTTTATCCTCTAAAATTCCCTCTTTTTTGTGAAGAAACCCTAAACCTAAGAACTTAATGACAAAATAGATTTTCCCCAGCCTCCTGAATCCCATTCAAAGTCCTCTAATAAAAGTATTTATAAGCTAAGTTTGCGTGAAATAGTTCTAAATTGATTAAATTTTTAATTTCCAAATTCTAAATAATAAGTCTAGAACCTGTTGCACTGTTTATTAGGTGTCGATTAGCTTCTAAAACTTTATGGGTATAAATATGAAGAGTTCAACATTGATTTCATTATATGTCCAGTGTTGGTTTGCTTTGAGACAAATAATATGACCAACATAGGTCTAACAGGGACCCAATTTTTGGAACTATATTGGTCAATTCTCCACTTTTCCTTAAGTTTTCAACATCTTTGAGAATGAATTGATCTATGATGCCTCTATAAAGTTGTTTCTCATCATGATAACTTCAAATTTTCTCTACTATCTCCTTGATTAAACAATCATGGAGAAAGTTACACTCAAATTTAGAAATTTTCCTTCAATTGATTACCTACAAAACAATGAACTAAACATAGGAAAATATCATATAATCCATATTAAACATGTTTCAAAAATGCTAATTATAACTAATTTAATCCCTAATAACATATGAAATATATCCATAATAGTAACTCATACTAAGCAACTATATATTTAATAAATTGGCATATTAAATAAGTAAAATACCTTTCCTTATTAGACAAAAATCTAACTGTCATTTGAAATAATTTCATCTAAAAGGCATTGTAAAAGTCATCTCCAACTCATTTTTTCCCCTGTAATAATAGCCAATACTAGAGGATATGTAGTCATTTAGAACTTTCCTAATAGCTATGAGAATTTAACCTTAACATGCTATTTTAAATGGAGTCTATCAATTCATAAAATAATTCTACAAGCATTAAGAAATCTAAATTTTACTTTCTATAGAAAAACATAACATTAATTAAAATTCTTTTAGATACTTTAAGGATAAAAGAGTTACCAAATATTATGTTCCATAATAAATATGAAATATGACCTCAGTTTATCATATTATGCTCCTTTGGTCAAGATGCTATGCACGCCTCTCCGCTCTATATATCTTGATGCCTAAAATTTTTCTTATTGTTAATCTATTAATATTGCTTATTTCAAGTTAGAAATGTTTCAATAAGGTTTGTCCTTAAAGTTCTCCAAATACTTTTTAGAAATTCGTTTGTAATTCATGTTCTTTCAAAATAATGCTTACTCTAAAATATCTTTATTTGAAAGGATTCTCCCTATTGAGAGAGAATAGTAAGAATAATTCAGTTACGTTTCTTATTGCATAACTATCACTCTTATTTTTTTAATCTCTATGTAAGAAAAGAAAACTCCTTTTCGTATGCATAAGTTTTTCAGTTTCTTTCCAAATGTTTCAAATTATTCAAAGATCATTCATTTTTTAGTTCAGTTTTTTCATTGAATTAAGAGGAATCAATAAAATAGGGATTTTGTCTCTTTATGTCCTTATATCTACTCGCTTCAAAAATGCATATATTATTGTATTCAATCTCAATATTTTTGGTGCGTCGATCAATATCATTTTTGTTAATGTTGAACTTGAAAACACATTGACTTACACATTTAATACCACCATCAACTAAGCCATCCTTTAGCCTTTTACTTATCTAAAACTTTCTATTATCTAGAGGTCCATCATCTCTCTCATCCTCATTACAAATTGGGTCATTTGAGTAATTTTTCTTATTAATTTATTCATTGATTGGTACTGTTAGAAGGGTGCATAAAACATATTGTTCGTCGACTATACTTATTGATAACCAATATAGTTATCATTATTATTAAAGGAGTGCTAAGCCTATACTATTTATGCAGTAGCAGCATTGTTATGAATACCAGTACGTACCGTACCGAACCAAAATCGGTACCGAAATTCAAGTTATGGTACCGGATGTAAATACCGGTCAGTACCGGCCAATACCGGCCGGTACCGGGAAATTTTAAAAAATTGGGGGACTTTTTTGCAAAAATTTCAAAAAATTTTAAAATCTCCCTCCCTTCTCTCTTTCCACCCTTTTTTTCAAAGTTTTTTAATTAGTTATTTTATTTATTTCAACTTTTATAATTATTGTGAATTTTTAATTTTTGTTTTTAAATAA
>JANZXR010000171.1:33743143-33761232 GCA_027575705.1 Erythroxylum echinodendron
AATTTTATAAATTAAATTAAATTGGGATTATTATTTATTATTATAATTTTTGGAGACAGAGTACAACTGTATAATATAACAATGTACTATTTTGTAATTTTTAAAAAAATTCAGGGACTATTTCATAAATTCAAAAAATTACCCGAAACGGTATCCGGTATTAATCGGTACCGGTACAGTACCGTATCAGAATCCAATCCGGTACTAAATCTGGTACGATATTCGTAACATTGAGTAGCAGTAGTCAGCGTTGATAAATGGGTGTCAAAATCATGTTTTTTACCCGTAGCTACTATTAGAGGGGTGCCAAAACTATATTGGTCATCAATAAGTATAGTTGATGGGTCTCCATATCATCAACATTAATCCTTATAATGGATAGACTAATAAAGGTAATTTTCACTTTTTAAATAAACTTGAATAATACTATCTATTCCTTTTTTTTAATAAGATTAATAATCTTGTGATCATCATTATCAGTTCCAGTATGCTAAAACCATATTAAAAGGATTCATAAGGAATATCGTACATGAACTCCTAAACCATATTATAGCATAATTTCTTTACATTCAATATGAAGTTTACAACACTATTATGGTCTACATATAACTCAAAAGCATCATGTTTACCACCCTCTTAAATCATGTTTAATTTAAACCTAAAACAATTATTGTAGAAGTAATCAAATCTAATTATAAAATCACCTTCTACAATTATTGACTTTGTTGTTCAAAATTAGGAGACAAGCATGATATAGAGAATGTTTTCTTCCACCAGTTAAAAATTAATCGGTTATGCTTATCATTATTACTTTAGGGTTGAATGAGAATGTTGACATATAATTAAGAAGTTGCACTACTAAAATTAAAAGAAACAAGGGCAATTGAATAAATATCAATCAAAGTGATAAGTAACAAACAATCAAATACAAGCATAACTTAAAATATCATAAAGAGGTTGAAACAATTAATCCTTCAAAAATCAAAATAGAAAGGTTGCATAACTTTCTCTCCTCATTATCTTTCTATCATTGACAGTATCTCTTTCATCTAACATAAGGAATTGTGCTAATATTTATAATTTGAATCCAACAATATTCATATTTCAAATTTCTTTACCAACTTTCCAATAGGTAACTCTTCAAAATACGTCAAATTAAATATTTAAATTATATAGGAAGCATTTATAACACTATATGGCTTATTATAAGAGAGGAAGGACAGAGTTCTAGTACTATTTTTGTAATTGAAATTGTAATATTCTCAATTGACAACACCAAGTGCATGCAAGCCACATACTTTATTATTATTATTATAAGTGGACTGTAACCTCGACTGATGTTGGAAATATAAGGGGAGAAAACACATTACGATTCAAGCAAATATGTATACTTTTCTTGTTCTATATTCTTTTTACTCGTCAATCAAACTTAAACAAGCTTGTGGAGTTAATATAGACTTTTGACATACGGAAGCCTATAGTCCATGAAGAAAAAAGAAATTGCCAGGATTTCAAAAATCATTCGTGTGTTGTAAGATAATAAGTTTGATTAATTATCTAGGTCCCCACTAAATAATAGGCTTTCCTTTTACTAAGATGAACAATGGGTTCATAAAGCTTTTGGACCCAAACGATCTATGCTATATTAAAGACAATCATAATGATTATCCTCTAAAACACAACAAAGCTTCAATCTTAAGTTCCCTCGATTCCACTTCAACTTATGAAAGTAATTAGTCATTTTTGACACATGGTGACGAAATCATGCGAATTCCATGTGCCATGCAAGTGTTGATTATCACATTTATGTGTAACTTATTCTTCTTTCTTACAAATAAAGGTATAAAATATCAATCTCGGTTGGGACATAGCTTTCAAATACACCAAACGGAATCATTGTTACCATCTTCTCCACCTTAGTTATCATATTTAATCTCGCAATCTTCTTCTTGTGGTCCACAATTAGTTGATTCTCTCAATTGATAAAAAGACTAACAATATTTTATCCTTATCGGCTGACCAGCTCCAAGTTTCAGTGGTATCTAATCAACCATAAAACATTAAATTAAATTAAAATAGTGGCAATTGAATAATTTGGAGCGGGAAAATCAGGGTCGATAATTAATTTCGAACTAGGTATGTTGGGAAATGAGTTAAGGGCTTCCTTTTGATTGATCTTTGTGGGCCAAATATGCAATCAGCATAACTTCATTGACGGCTTTCCTCTTAATGACATTTTAGCAGTCAATTGTGCGTTAATTTGTTATTACCTTTTGAGCACATATTTAAGTTGGGAAGTTTCCAACTCAACTCGTTACTTGAATTTCATCGGCCTATAATTTATTGATAGCGAAAAGTAAAAACACTATCTTTCCAAACTTAAATCTTTGTTTGTGAAATCTTTACTTTCCAATACTGACTTGACTTGAGCACCCAAAATATTGGCATATAAGTCGCATACCCTATATTAAATTATGTAAAGATTGACTTTGGATCATTATTGCGGCCATTTTCGGCGGAAAAGTGCATCAATACATTATTGACAATGCGAGTGTGACCGTAAAATCCCCAAAAGCATTTTAAGAAACGCTTTGATAAATCTTTTACGCAGATGACAACTGTGAAATATCCAAAACAAGCCCTTTTGGGTCCAATTTTGTTAGATGCTTAAAACACAAGACAGATTCTTTGATTGGCTCCATCAATACTAAGGATTTTCACGTCTCCATGGTACATACGCTAGTGTGGTGCACGTTATGTGAATCATCTGAAAACATTATTGATGTTTTTGCTTTATTTGTTACAAGTTCCATTAGTCTACTGGGGAGAGAATTTGTTTATTCATTATCTTAAAAATCCGCCAAGTGGCCAATGCTTTGGTATAGGTGTATTTGTACCAACTATCTTGTACAAGGCAATAAAAAAATAAGAAGATTAGCCAACAAGCAATACATAAACCTTAAATATTACTACTCCTTTCCAAAATTTCTCGAATAGACCACAACACAATCTATTCTTTGATGAGAGCAAGCTTTTGGACCAATTTAACCATAAGAGACCTAAACCAATTATACATTCGGTACCATAAGTCACCTTCTCTCTTTATGGGTTACATCGAAAAGAAGCCTAAACTAACGCTCAAAAGCTGAAGTCTTAGTTGGGAATGAAAAAGGGAGAATAGAACAAGAAATAAAATTATGATGGATTGGTGGTTAGTTCGTCGAAGAAAAGAGAAAAAGGTAATAACTTTTTAGGTTCCCATCATAATAAGAAAGAATCTGATTATTATAGTTTCAATTTTCAAACAAGTTCCGTAACTTGAAATTCAAGGACAAAATATTCTTCATCAATGGGTCAAATCCTTGATGTTTGACAGAAATTAAAATTAAAAGATTTGTTTCCACATGGTTTTTAATCAATTAGGGTCACCAAACTGTAGCCGTTGAATTATAATATCATTTTTATGGATGGACCAAATACAAAAAGCAAAGTTAAGGCCGCCATTTGTTCTATTTGGTTTTCCTGTGCTTGGGTTGAACCTTGGGTGTATTTGTTGGAAGCCCATGCTTAAATCCTGGGAAGAGGAGTAGAGGAGAGGAGAGGATTGGATTGCTTTGGTGACGTTCTTGTAGAAGAACAGACAGTAAAATATGTGGCCTGCTCACATACCTAATACTAATGTTACTACTAATAGAATATCCTAGTCGGAAAACAAGAACATTGTCTTGTATAATTTGGAAATCTATCTTGGCTTTTAATTCCATCCGCAACAACGCAAGCCTTGGGGTATTTACATTTCATCATGTTAGCGTTACGAGCTCATAAATAAAACAGTGTATTACAGCATAGCATTGATCATGTCGTCAAGTTGCAACGCGAGGGTGTGGAAGCTGACGACGTCTGACAACCAGGTGTTTAACGTGAAAGAGAATGAGGCCGTAATGTCTGAAACAATCAAGTTGATGGTGGAAAGTGGTGTGGCCGGCGGTGAGATTCCGCTACCTAATGTGGACGGTCCCACGATGGCCAAAATCATAGAGTGGTGGAAAATGCATACGATCTATGGTATCAATCTGAACGTCGACGCAGATACCAACAGAGGAGAGTTGAAGGCTTGGGAGGCTTGTTTCCTGGATGTTGATACACATGCCCTATTCGATCTCATAATGGCAACCGATTACCTAAACGTTCACGACTTGTTTGAGAGGGCTTGCGAAAAAGCCGCGCAGCTCTTTATATGCAAGAGCCCTGAGGATATTCGTGTTCTCTTTGGTATCCCAAACGATTTTACTGCAGAGGAAGAACGCCGGCTTCACATGGAGAATGCTTGGGCTTTAGAGATTTGATTCTCTTTCCTGTCTAATAATCTGTATTTCTTTGTTTTGTTTACTTTTTCAGTGCTTCTTCTAGATCATTGTAAGGAACTTCTCAAATAACTTTTACTCGAGCCTTTCTTTTTTTACCAATAACTTACTTCCTAGTCACATACACTACAAACACCGTATATGATTATCAACCTCTACATTAAAAAATAATTTACTCGGCCTTTATGTCTATATCAACGAAAAAATACAGGAAATAACGTACTGCAATTGCCCGAAGTACAAGAATCAATGACCCCTGCTTCTCTTAACGGTTCCTCATTAACCACGATCCGTGTTCAGAAAGCATTCCGCTGTACTTACGACACGTAATTAGTAGCTTGTGAACATTTTGTAAGCAGAATGAATAAAGCTGCAGTTTGCTAGCCCGCCAGAGGACCCAATTACTTCGTCTGTTGCCGTTTTTTCCTTTTGGGGGGTGTCATGCCAAATTCTTCTCTTTCTTCTGACTCTCTCTCAACTTTTCTTCTTCTTTCTTTGCTTAACACTGATCGTGTCATTACTCCTTCAATCAATCAAAATATATTTTCTCAAATACATTTTTATTCAAAACTCACCTTCGACCCTTCACTATCGATTACTAGTAATTTAGAATATACAGAGTGAATTCGTTAACAACTCCAATTTATCCTCCAACTATACTACAAGACACACAGCCCAGCCTACGGCAGCATGCTTACACATAACTTGACACAAGACCAGGCAAACTACAGGACATTTTACATTGAGATTTTAAAAAATGGAGACAACCAAATCGAGAATCTACGAATACAAATGGGATCCAAAATCCAGTGCAACGATTTTCATATTTGCAGATCATCCAATGAAAGCTCCTGCGCTGTCAACAGCTTCAGCTTCTGTAATTCAGAATAAATAGATTATTGTCAGTGAATTTAGTTAACGAGTAAAGAACATTGAGGTTTTTGCGAGAGTGATTCCGTGATGGCCACTCCATCCCCCCAGACCAAAGTATTGGGTTCAAATCCTGACCCATGTGGGATGAGATCTTGGAAAGGGAAGGGATACCTCCTATCGTTAAAAAAAGATACGGTGAGGAAACTTAGAACTACTTACTGTAATGAACTGGGGAGGATCATCAATACTTGTTGAACCTAGAACTATTTCCCTCTGCAGCTTACTTGAAAGCTTGTGGCAAACCCTCAACTAATCACCAAATCAGGCACAAAAAGGGAATAAGATGACATATGCAATATTAAGAAAGCCATTGTAAGAACTTCCAAAGGTATTAAATTTTTCATACCTCAGATCTTGTCGCGCCACCAACAATGAACACAAAAACACGTCGGCCCATCTTCTTGAAATCGCTAGATGTATGTCTAAGCACTGAATCACTGTACCGGACAAGAAAATAAGTAGAATTAGATCTGATGGCACAAGGACAAATGTACTCTATGGGATCTTGAATTTCCTAGGAATACAAGGATTTGCAAATTGCATAAGCATACTTTTGTAGTATTAACTTGCATAAAAACAAAACCAACTTGATTAATCAGGAAATAACAATCGTGCAGAATATAATGTAGAGAACCACATGAGAGCGACATTTAAGAATAAATAGGTTCTTATCTAAAGATTAAGGGAAGAAATCAAATTTCCGATGCTGTAGTTGGTGTCCACAAAATAAAATAGCAAACTGAATGTGATTAAAAACGACATCGTTTTATCCAAAATAATATTGTTTCACTTAATGTATTCGGGCATCAGGCCAGGCTCAACTATAAAATTCCAAGCCCGGCCTGAAACCCTGTTAACTCGAGCCAAGCCCGTTGACTTCAGGACGGGCTGAGCAAAAGTTGCCAACACCATATAGTCCAAGAACATCACCTAGAATACCCGTCATCAGAGCTCCGAGGTCTTGCCCATGTCGGTGTCCGTCTTGATCTCATTGAATGAGGAGTTTGAGATTGGTTGGATGCAGCAATCGAAGTCCCATGGAAAGTGGCACTTGGGTCATTCATACATGGATATTCATCCTTGGAAAGTTCCCCTTTATTGAGTTTCTCAACAAGTTCCTAAAACGTTGTGAAATTTCAAGGTGCTTTTATTCTTCCACTATAATCTCAATTAAAATAAAAAAGATGAAATGATCTTGCAGAAAGCCAGAAAACGAATATATTGCAAGGTCCTTACTTCCTAGGTTTAGAAATAACCCAAGTGGTAGGAAAAAAAACTTCAGATTTACAATGTTAAACCTAAAAAAAGAACACATTCCATTGACTACCGAAATTTGGAACTCATTAACCAAGACTTAAGAAGAACAGCATTTCCTCTCCTACATGGAAAAAGAAATGACAAACATATATGCCAAAATTTATGATATATCCTTCCCCAAAAAGATACAACCTATTTGTGTGCTAACTGAGTTGTCAAACTAAATTACGACTAAAAACTGATCCATTACGCGGGAGCTGGAGGACTAAATAAATATTAGTTAAACAGTTATCATATATAAATTATGGTAAACATGTCCAAAATTATCCAAAAAAGGGCAACTCCATTATGCATACCTCTACCATGGGATAAAAGCGTGATAACTGCCACGTTGTTTCTCCTTCACCACTGCGGTCTTTTCTAGCTGCTCGTTTCTTCTGACAATTGGGAAGAACATAAATTAATATCTATGAAAAGTCATCAAAGAGAAGTAAGCATTTCATGAGCTGATTTCTTCACCTTATGAATGTCAAACTTCAGAGAGAAAGCTCCACCAGAACCTTTTTTCATATCTGAGGCCCCACCAAGCAATCTCATATTATTCACAGCATTCATATCATCATCTGGTAATTTGGCTAACTGAAAGAATAACGTAAACTACTCGATCAGTAATTTATACAACATATTACTGTGAAAAGCATCAGCTTAGGTAAGACAAATATAATATCTAGTAACTGACACCAAAAGTACAACAAACTACACAATCAGTTAAAGGACATTAGCAGGCCAACCTTCATTAGATTAAGACCCTTTTCGCCTTCAAACTTCTCTGGATAAATGGATGCAAGAATCATTAACAATCGCAACTTATTTTCACGCGACGCATCCTGCAAAGAAGTTTACCTCTCGATCATTTCACTTACCAATTCGTATTACTCCTTTAAAATTCAAAAAAAAAATACTCACCTCTTTTGTAGTTAAAAATTTAATTACATCCTTCATTCCTGCGTCTCCAAAAACCAGGTCCTGCTCCAGTTGCCCAATATCTTTAAGCCCCAATTCCCGGATAAGTCTGTTAATTTTTCCTGCAATCTGCACCTAAAATGTCACTGCCTTGAAGAAACCCTAAATAGAGTAATTTTAATTGATATACTAATGTAAACAAAATGTCATTTAATATACTGTTAAAGTTTGATCTTCTAGGGAAAACTGAAATGCTCCACCAATTAAGGATCAGCTTTGAACAAACTCAAGTCTACAAGGGCATAAAAAGATTTATGAACGTAAAAGAAACCATGCCATCCTTCTTTTTAAACTGTTGGAAAATAGAGAAAGGATTGAAATTTGTACAATGTAGAACAATAGTTGTTCACATTTTGCTTTTCCTTCAGATTGACAAATGAGCATATTTTACACATTTAATTATCATGAACAAACGATACTTTTGCTAAAAAGTAAAACACCAACCTCTACATGAAGGGAGAGCTTCTCAATTTGTTCACTGTATTGTGGCAATGCTTGAACCATCTTTTGCAAGTCCCTTGTAGAAAGTTCACCCTCTCTACACAAATTGTGTACTAAAGGGTGAGAAATATATCAAGGCAGCAATTAATAAAACATGTCTAGTTTCAAATTTTTCCATCCCAAACACCAACCAGAAAAGGAAAAAAGTAGAGAACATAGCATTTGAGAACATCTCTTCTTTACCACCTTAACAAAAATAAAGATTAGATGTAGAAAACCAGATTCTCAGCACAAAAACAAACAAAGACATACAAAACAAGTTCCACCAGTGCTAGATTTTAGAAATCGATTGCCTTAAGCTTGGAATTTATGCAACCATGAAATTTTACTTGCTTGACATTCTTTCTTCATTGTAACAAGAAGCTCTCATCCTTTTATTCCTTTCCTCAGATACATCACTTAGTTCTGGATCCATAAAAGAATCCTTGCCAGCTGTAAACATATTGTAGATCCTGTTAGGGCCAATGATAATAATAATACTAAGCCTAGGATATGGAGAGTGTATTCACGTAGAAAGAAAGAGAGGGCTGTGAGGAATGAAGAGAATGATGTCAGAGTTAGCTAGGATGGTGCTGAGGTGGCACAAGGGAATAACAGAATGTACGAGGGGTAGCTAAGAGGGGGGGAGGAGAGAGAAGAGAGGGGACAGAGTGGAGAATTGTGGCTGTAGACAGAGAGAGAAAGCTTATTCTTTCCCTGAGGAGCAACTCTTGCTCTGGTATAGGAAGTGGTCCTTGGACTCACTTGTAATAGCAGTGTTTATCACTGAGTTACTATCAATAATATACTGATCTCTAGCCTGTTAAGCTAGAGTTTTCTAACAGATCCCAAACAAGTCACATTAACCAAATTCGTCCTCAACCTGGGATGGAATATAATAGGGTACAGTGCTTTTTATACATTGTTGCAACAAAAAGAAAATAAAACATTATCAGAATTTAGGCAAACAGCATTCATGTCAACATTCCTAATCTTGAAATTTCATCTATGCCTCCACTTGTCTTCTAACTGTTCCACGACAAATATATCACCACCACAAAAAAATGTGGATGTGACAAGATGTAAACTTCCAGCGAGCATCCCAAACTACTGATATAGACAGAGGTATGATTGAGTATGCAGACAACTTATAAGGTAATATTCCATTCAAAGACACTCAAAATAGTAGTCCTAGTCTATATATCAATCATCTATTATAGTAACAACAAACTGCATCAGCTGGGTCAAGCAAAAATCTTCATCTAAACATAGGACAAATGCACAATATGACACTAGAACAAACAGATCCCGCATAAAACAAGAGCTATCATGATTGAGTAGACATAAGCAAAAAGGAGAAAAAAAATGGCAAATTATTAATTGCCTCTAGTAGCCGTAATTATCAGAGACTTCAGATATGGAACAATAAAAGTAAATGCATCCATACCCTAAAAGACCTTTTCCTACTTAGTTCAAAGTTTGGGGAAACAGAAAACAAAATGAAAAAAATGATCAGCTACAAAGAAAGTTGCATTGACAAGGTAAAAGAATTTACACTAACCTCGAGCCCTGTTGGATTTGTGCAGCTTTATTTTTTGATACAAAGTTTGTCATCTTTTCGTGCAACCGTTCACTTGCCTGACAAAACCAAACAATGACCAATAAGCATCTGGAATATGTTTCAAGCCATAAAAAGGCACAAGGACCCATCCTTACATCTGCTATATGCACATGACGAAGCTCAAGCCAGATAGGATCATGTTCCTCCAAAAGAACCTCCTTCTTTTCAGGTGGACCGCCAGCTTTGCTTGGAACCTAAATAACGCGAGTCCTTTATATACAATTCACAAAAGAGATATAGCAACAAAAATCAACAAATTCAGTAGCAGAAACAGATATACAAATTGCCTACTCACCTCATGAACATACTTATTCCCCTCCATATTTAGCAAATCATGACAAATTGCATCATACGTCCACTCATGTATGATAGGAGCAATCTAAATATGAAAAATTGAATGCATTAATATGTTAATAATGAAGGTAAATGCTACTCAATCATCACATAGTTTCTAAAAATGAAGATACCTGATCAACAGATCTGTCAAGAATAAGCAAATCACATGTTTCCGTTTGAGGAAACTGTTCAATCTTCTGTTTGTACTGCATTAGACGGTCCCAAACTCTAGCAGCAAGTTTTGTGGGTATCAGATCACGGACAGTTGTCATGGTGGTTACGTCAAGAGACTTGGCAGCACGATAGCGGACATATGGAAATTCCTGGAATTGTTAGAAGAAAAACAATGTTTGAAATATAAATCTCTTAAACAACATCACAATAACGCAAACCACTATTAAAGATCATTACCCTTAATGATGCAAAAACTGTAGCAAGACGACTGGCTATCACATTCAAGCATGCATCACCATTTCGACATTCCTCGTCATCAGCAAAAAGTTCCTCTAAAGCCCTCTCATTATCGGTTACAAAACCCTGTATGAAGAAATTGGCATAACAAAACACCATACCATCATAAGGTAATAAAAATATAGTTTATAGATAAACAGAACTTTCATGAAATATGTTCCCCATGGTCTGATTAAAAAACGGTGGAAAGCTTATGTACATGTCTAATAGGGAAAAGAGGATTAAATCATCCAAAAACCTCAAGTTCAAATTCAATATTTAGAAAGCTAGTAATTGCTGTCTGAAGACACTGGTGAAAAATTCCTAGGAGTATTTCATCTATCCTTCCATCATGTTTCTTCTAGCACTCTATACAGGATATTCTGCAGGCCAAACATGGTTATATTTGAGTATCTGTTACCCCATCAAAAGCCACAAAAAATGGCCCCATAATTAACCCTTTTTTTTTCTCGGAAACAAAACATTACTTTAGGGCAGTCTTCCTTCTCTCCTATTCGCAACAGGATAACCAAGTCAAATTAACCAATAATTAAAATATCAAGAGTGTTACCAGAAATACTAAAACATGGTCTGAAAAAAAATACTCGGCACATTTTTTAAATGGATTCATTTTATGGTAAATCTAAAAGCAATAGTCTGAAAGCATGAGAACGAAAGTGAAACTGCCCTAGTAAATGTGACATCAGCAAAATAGGGTAAGAAAACAAAAGGCCACAAAAGCCAGAACATATTTCTGAGCAAACAAAAACACAATATCAAAGCTGCACATAAACAGAACAGACAAAGGAGCATCCAACTGGTTAAAACTGCCTACTCTATTAAAAGATTAAAGATTAAGGATAGCATAAGAGATATTATCCTGCATCATATTATCAATTATCAGGTGTCCTAAAATGCCGCTCAAACACATATTCAGCAGCCATCGTGCAAGAACGATGAAAAATCATAAATAGCTTACAGTGGAAAAGTGAACCTAAACTATGCAAACAAAATGCATAGATAATTAGAATAATGGTGATTGCCCATGGCATGAATAAGATGTTGGACCAATTATGTATTAGAGTCACAAACCTGGCTGTCTATGGCAAAATACTCCAAGTTCATCTGCATAACCAGCCAAACAAGGGGAAAAAAATCATCATCCACCAATAATTTTCCTTTATATGAGGAAAGGTCTAAACTACCTGGCAAAAAATTGTTTCACCACCTTTATCTACATGATAATTTGATAACAAATGAGTGACGTACCTCTCTCAATGCACCTATGCGTGGTAACACACTTGCATCTCTCTTAACATGAGTAACCAACTCTTTTGAAATGGGTGAACTGAAGAAAACGTATGCCCTTCACAGCCAGAAAAGAGAATCAGTTGGAAAGTATGTGCATACAGGACTTTAATAAGTTAAACCAAAACTTAAGATCATTAATAAAGTTCTTCACATACTTCTTGTATAACGGTGACTTCCCAGACATGTCTGATAAGAACATGATGACACTACAAAATAGGACAATCATTAGAAAACAACTATAAATCCAGACAACTATATAAATTAACAGGTGAATAGCTGCTTGTGTGTATTAATAGTGAAGGCAAATCTAAACATTAAAAAGCAAAAACAAAGCAGAAGAAGAAAGAAAAAGAAGGGAAAGGGGGAGAAGGACTAACAAATATTCAATAGAAAGCCAGATAACTATTTTAATACGGTATGTAATCCTATCATACGACTCAAAAGCTCAGTTAAAAAGGGCAAGTCTGAAAAAAGTTCAGGTATTATCAAACTCAAATTTATTTGAAGATATTATTGAATACCTTCCATTATACCTAAAGCCCTTTATTAGTTTAACTTAGTTAGCTTTCCGCTAAGAACACATGTAAATCCAACTCAGGCACCCAAAATCTTTAGTTATCAGATTTTACACTTTCATGTTTTTTTTTGTTGATTAATACATATTATAATACATAAATCGACGTGATTTTTTTCATTTAAATTTTCACGTAAGAGAAAAGCAGAAAAAAAGCACTTAAATAACTCAAAAGAGGTAACCAAGGACTTAAATGACAGGAAAAGACCCAATTTGACAACTCAGGGAAGCACCATGACTCAATATGGGTGGTAACCTAAAGAACAGGAATATTACTTCTCCTTGGTCGGTTGGATAAAGTATATAACATCCATGGAGGGCAATGGCTGCCTTCGTCTGTATATGTCTTCAACCACTGCAGGAAAACATGATAAAAGTTTTACAACTTCTAGGAATGTGGATGATGTACATTAATTTTGCGCTACCAAACCGAAACAAAATAATTATAAGTTGACCAATTGCCCTATCATTGAATGTAATGAAACTTAAGAGTAGCATCTTTCAGCCTTGGACTGCAGCATATTAATGTGAAGGTCTTGAGATTGGTTATTTCAAGCTCATAGGCAGGTAGTTAGATGGGTTCTTTTATGCTCCAGAATTAAGGGAGGTATCTAAAGGAAGAATTGAATGAACGTGTGTTACTTCACACAGTGAAGAAAGAAACAATGTCAAGTATGCGGAAATGGCATGGTTGCATGGTTCAAGCCCAAATCAATTGCTTTCTAAAGCTGAGCAGGAATGGAACTTGCTCAGGACGCCTCCATATGTTCATCTTTCATGCCAAAAGTCAGTATCCTGTGCAGATTTGTATTACCTTGTTTCTACATTACATGGATATATTTGTTTAGGCGGTAATAACAAAATGCCGGTACATGCAATGTGCTCAATTATTGTTCTTTTTTTGGGTTGGTCGAGGTGGAATAAATTGGTACCAGGCCTGTCAATTTTTCATTAGCAGTGCTATGCACACAAAAGAAGAAAGCTTCAGCACATAAATATCTCAGGAACAAAGGAGAATAACATAATAAGTTCTACAATTAAAATTATGGAACTATAACAAGTGATTGTTATTCTCTAATATAGCCCTAAAGGGTATATGTTTGGACAAATTATGTATGGAGCAAGAAAGTTTTCCCTAATATCTAGAATTCACCCTTTCCATTCTTACATGAAACTCCTTCCTGAGTGATATCAGCCATCTTGCATGAGTAAGACATGATCTTTACAGTAAGTTTGTCCATTATGAGAACCTACACGTAACAAGATCAGGAAAACTTTCATGAGCCATATGCACCCAAAATGATAACATAGTGATACTCGACATTGATATGATGCCATAACAGAGGATATAATATGGGAAAAGCAGAAATATATTGATTAAAATACAAAAGTTTCACAGCCTCTTATTAGAAACAGCAGGCTAACATATTTAAATAAAGGCAGAATAGTCAAATGCCCAGGTAGTCAGGCAGGAAGAAGTATATGTGGATGGGACCAAAATGTATTCAAACAAACAAAATAAGTTACGAGAAAAGAGCAAGAAGACCTAATACTTCTCTGAAAGATCTTTTCCATATGCAAAGCGTGATAGATGAGATGATTGAGCATGCCTTTAACAGGTACAGGGCTTTTTAAATTTATTAAATCTCAATATATTCACTATAAAGCCATATTCACTTTAATCCCTTATTTTGCAATTTAGAAGAGAAGAACCCGAGATCTGTGTCAAGCTATGTCATTTATTGGATGTATATATATAAAAGAGCTCCATAAACTACTTCTCAACAAAAGCAGAACATGTCCAGTTTTTTCATTAGAAGTTATTTCTTTAAAAAGTTTTAGATAAAATGAGAACTGCAAAGTTGAAATGGTTGAAAGATAATTTACCTTCCACGTTGATTTTGAGTCTCCTCTTTTGGCTGAACGAAGCATTTCATGCAATAATCCTGGACAAGCAAGAAAACAAAATCACATCAATAGCGGAGAAACTAATTAGAAACTCATTAATGTCAAGATACCCATTGGGATTAAAACATGAAGATATAGCAATCAACTTGAAAAGTTAGTACTCTTGAATCCAGGTCACTTTATCATACGCTGGAGAATAACAGCTGATGATCTTCTTTAGATGAACACAAAAAGAGAAAGTTTTGGAACAATTTCTTCTGGATGCATATCCAGTACACACCTAAGTATATTCAAGTTGCATCATGAATGTACTGAAAATTCACAAGTTCACCAATGGCTACTATTTGACCACACTGATTGTTGTGGTCTCCCCATTACCTCTAGAAAAGCAATAACATTAAATTCAAAAAGAAAAGGCAAATTATATTTTCTTAAATATTTTATCCTACATGCTGTGCGACCAGCCTTATTACAAGGATGGAGTTGTACTAATCTATATTTCAAGCTCAAGTCATTTTTATCCAATTTGCAAAAGGAAGCACGAAATTCCTTATCAAGCCAACCACTACAATTGTAATTGTAAACTCTGCAGGAACACTGAAAAAACTAGATCAAAATTCAGTTTCGAAGATACAAATAGTATTTAGTTAACCTACCTCCAAATCACCAAGTTGGTAAGTTCCATAGCAATTAACACATTATAATAACTAGAGCGGTGCTACAAATCAACAAATCCCAAAGTATATAAAAAGGCTTAATTTAACACTAATTACTCCAACTCAACCAAACAGGAAAACTAACTTCGCAAACTCTAGAAAGTCGACTGAAAAGAAACGAAATAAGCAACACAAGATCACAAATAACTTAAAGTAAACAAATAAACTCACGTTCACGAGTGATTTGTCGGAAATTCCTGTATTCGGAGCCATAGGAAGAAGACGAGTCAGAATCGGAGAACGACATTTCCCGACCGATCACGCGAAGGCTCCGATTATCTCTCTCCCTTAGCCGTCGCTGTTCAGCGTCGATTCCTCCCCGGTCCCGAAACGACAATCAGAGAGAGGATCAACCAGGGAAAGAACAAATCGGTAAAGCGAGCGAAATAGAAGAGTAAATGTAGAGATCAAGACGTTAAATGAAAACAGCGAACAGGGATGGAGAGAAAAAAGGACGAATGGGAACGACAATCTTTTAGTTAGGATTTGTTTAATTGTAGTTTTTAAAGATATGTGTCTATTTATATAATTTTACAACGATGGGGGCTTCACGCCTACCTGGAAGCATGTTTTTGACTAACCGGCCTCGTTGAACCGGCAACCGCGATTTCGCGTTTCGTCTGCGGAAAAGTATTGGACCGGAGGCAATTGGTATGTTATTATTTGCTTGTGAATTTACAGTATAGCCCTTTTATGTACGGAAGAGATAATTTATTGTTGTTTTATTTTTTATTTGAATTGAAGGTTTATTATTAATATTTAAAGAAGTTTAAAATTTTAAAAGTTTAATGAATATTACACAATAATAAATAAAATTAAAAATCAAATTAACCAAGTACTTGAAATGAAGGAGAAGGAAGGTTCAAGTTCAGTTGTAAAATAAGTACTGGCTTTTGAAACATGAGCATCCTTAATAGCTAAGCATCTACTTGTTTTATTATATAAAGATACGGTCAGAATCTTAATATATACTTTCTACCAATTATTATAGTTTCACAAGGTAAGAGAATGGCGGTTGTATGGACAGGGACAGGGGGGTAAATGTTCCATGTCGATGTATGTGCTTGGTCGTCGATATTGTATGGATGCCAAAAGTGTTAATAGAACAAACTGGAAAATGACTCAATTTTATTTTGATAGTACAAGAGTTGAGAAAATGAAGACAAGTTACGATTGAATTTCTTTCCCTTTTAGAAACAATTTCTTTGAAAGCTGCTGTCTGACTTTTCTCCATCACCGATGTAAAACGTTATAACCACTTAGTCCATCGCCAAAAGCGTATGTTGTACACCAAGATCATAGGGCCATTGGCCCATGTCTCTACTAATTCTTTCTGAAATGTAATCATGTTTCGCGTTGAAAATTGTCCATTGCACCGATGAGGCTGCGTAATAGGGTAGCCATTTTTAATGGAATGGAATAATTTATAATAAAATAGAATATAAATTAATATAATATTATAAATTTGCTATTTAAAAGGATAGAAGAATATATATTTTAATATAGTAAAATATTGTTTAAATGAAATGTTTATAATTTAATATAGTGTAAAGTTGTTTATCATTTTACATTCTATCTTTAACTTTCAAATCAGAGATTTTTAATTTTATTATTTAAGATGGAATGAGATGTAATATAAAATATTTATCTTCCATCTTATTCTATTTTATTTTATTATAATTCAACCATTATCTTCCAACTTATTTCATTTCATTTCATTATAAACCCTCCTCTTAAATGACATAATAATATTACATTCTCTTAATAAACTTCCAACCAAACATAACCAAAATTAATTGGAACTATGGTAACGATTCAGTCCTAAACCAAAACTTAATTGAGTTTGAGACTCAACAAATTTTTGAGTTGAACAGAAAATTTCAAATTTAAATTTATCTAAATTTCAAACTTTTAAAAGGTATAAATTCAAAATAAAGATTTAGGTTAGAACTCATAAACATAAAATTTAATTTTAAAAAATAAAATCAATCCAATAATCAAATCAAACTTTCTCTATTGATTTTATGATTAAGACTATTACATGAAATTAATGTTATAAATCATTTTAAATTTGTCATTAAACCATTAACAAGGCCAAAAGCGACTTCTTTTTATAACCTCTAGATGTGTACCCACTGATAATCACATGTTAGGATCAACGTTTCTGATTTTGTACCGTACCGGCCGAAAAACGGTACGAAATCTTCAACGTCGGTACCGGCTGCAAATATCGGCCGGAATCATTAATTCCGGCTGGTACCGTAAATTCCGAAAATTGCAAGGAGTGAATTGCAATTTCCGGAACTTTAAACCTAAAAATTACCCACGCCTCCGCCCCTGACTCTCACTCTGTCACTCTCCTCTCTCTCTCTCTCTAGCTCGCCGCCATCTCCTCGCCACCGTCGTCTGCTCCTCGCCCTCGCCAGTCGCCATCGCACCCGCAATCTCCACTCTCTTCTCCTTCGGTCCTTCTCCTTCCTCAGCACTCACGAATCGCACCGTTCCTTGATCTCAGCTGCACCTCACCTCCTCACCGTCACTCCTCGTCACCGCCCGTCACCACTCATTGCCGTCTAAGCCACCCCAGTCACCCGACGGTCCCGACATCATCATCCTTCCCGACGAACTTGATTCTTGGGTGTGTGTTATTCTTTCAAAACATTTTTCATTATTCAATGAATTTGAATTTGTGATTGTGTTGGTTTGGTGGGTTGGAATTATGGAATCGGATTTGTGTTAGTTTGATAGGTTGGAATCCGATTGTGTAGTGTTGATGGGTTGGAATCTGATTGTGTAGTGATGGGTTTGATGGGTTGGAAACTTGGAATCCGATTGTTTGTGTAGTGTTGAAAATGTGGAACGGTTTATGCCTTTATGGTCAGTTAAAAATTGACATTTGTGTTGGTGGGTTGTGTTGAAAACTTGGAATGGTGGGTTGTGTTGGAAACTTGGAAAGGTGGGTTGAAAATGAAATTATGGATTTGTGTAGTTGTGTTGGTCCTCCGATGGATTGGAATTGGATAGTATGTTAGATTTTTTATGGGAATGGAATGGATAATTGAATATTGAAGTTGAAAATCATGAATGGTTTTGTGAATGTTGAATTGAAATTAAAA
>JANZXR010000171.1:33768448-33780627 GCA_027575705.1 Erythroxylum echinodendron
TAAATTTATACATACAAAATTAATGTACAAAAATATTTCATTTAATTTACATGTAATTTGTGCAAAATTAAATAATTATAAAATATTTATCATAATTTCCAACGAAACATACATAATTAAAAATTAATATTGTCACAATATATTAATTTTTAATATCCCAAATGATTTTATCAGTAAATCATAACATAAGGGGGTTAGGTCCTAATTAACCCAAAGTAATTATTAATATTAACATAATTAATATTAATAAATGCATGCTTGAGGTGCTGTTTATTATAGCATGATTTATCATTTGATATTAGAGATGGTGTATATGCTGTTAGGTGAGAATAGGGGACCAAAACTAATGGATATAAATCTACTACTACCACTCAAAGCTTTCGGCCATCACAAAGACAATGAGATAAGTAGGTGGGCAACAAAGGTTAGTGGGTAGGATAAAGGTGTTTTAAATAGACCATATCAATAATGAGGAGATAAAACCTTCCAAATTATTGTAATTTCCTTAATAAATAACTCTGCTAAGAAAAAATATCAAAATCTAAAGAGATGGTGCAAGGGGTCGAGCAGAGGCACATCAGGCGTCTTCTGGAATGCAGGGCTTTGGCTGGTCAAAGGTTGTGGTAATGACGGTGCCTAGTAGAAAGCCCAACTGAAGGAACAAGGATGCGCAATGAGTCAACTGAATTCCCCATTCGTCTTATATTGAGCATTGAGTTTGGGCCTCATGAACCGCACATATCTTTCCTTTTTATTTTTCTTTTTACGCTCTTTTTTAACGCCAGTAAAACATTGCGATCATGCTTTGGTCTGAAATTCTAAGGATTACAGAATCCAAGGGCAACCCATTTCCTAGTTCCAGGATTCCTTTAAGAAAGTTCGCTTCTTTTCGGACACAAACCTTGGAGAAAGAATCGATTGGGGACGGAAGCAGACGGCCAATTTAAAGTTATGGCTTGGAACGTCTTCAAGTTCTGCACAGCGCTGCGAGCCCTTGGTTCTCTTATGATGATTTTGGTCCTTGGCATTGTCGGGGTCACATACTATGCTGTTGTTATCGCCAAATATGGTCCAACTCTATTTTGTGGTGGCCGTGACTCGCTAATTGCTTTTCTTGTCTTGCTTTTGTTCCATTATTTGGTAGGTTTCAAATACCATCAACGTCCATTTCATTTATAGAATGATGTTAATCTGTCATCTTTTTTATTATGTCTGATCCTTATGTTTCTGTGGCTGCTTTCATTAAAGTGGAATGAAGTTAGTTGGGCAATGAAAGTTGTACCTTATTCTTTTTTTTTTTTTTGGCATTAATATTAGTTTGTTGGTATGAAATTTTTAGTGTTTTAGGGACGTTGGTTCGCAAGTTCTTGCACCGCTGCAGTTGCTTTTTCATGAACACAGTTTACCTGCATCCTGTCGAACGGTTGGCGAATTGCCATTCCTTGTTTCAAATCATTCTGAGTCACTTACGTTGTTTTCCTTTGTATGTTGTGATATTTACTATGCTACAAGATATTAAGTTCATGTGACGTTTATCCAGTATAATTGGTCAGCTAACCTGTTTGATACTCAAAAAATGCATTTCTTTATAAGCTTGCAGAACTTTTACATAAGGATATGGTTCCTATTCTATTTCAGTGTACACCTTTTAATGATAAGCATAGGAAAATTTTGAATGTAGATAAGGTGCACTCTTTCTTGTAACTTAAAGTTGGACTTCATGTTTGAGGTTGCATTGCGTATAATATCATATGAAAATTTCTAGTAAATACCGCATACATTTGGAAAAATTTCCTTTCGTGCTTATTATTTCTCTGTTAGAAATGTTACTGTATCACTTTATGGAATCCAAATCCTTGGTTGTGTAAACATGTGCTTGGCAAGATTGGATACAATGGAAAATGACTGTATTACCAACCAGTTAAAGATTTGAAGTTGGAGTTGCTTGATTTGGTTGAGTTAGTATTCCAGAACTTAGAATTGGCAATATATTTTTCATTTTCCTGATGAACTTCAATGATTAGGTTTACCATGTACTTTCTAAGG
Source organism: Erythroxylum echinodendron (assembly GCA_027575705.1). Classification (NCBI taxonomy): domain Eukaryota; kingdom Viridiplantae; phylum Streptophyta; class Magnoliopsida; order Malpighiales; family Erythroxylaceae; genus Erythroxylum; species Erythroxylum echinodendron. The sequence continues at coordinate 33,770,495 of JANZXR010000171.1, forward strand.
TATGGATCTTTTAACATTCATGAGTAATGGGACTTTAAAAGTATGCCTTTCTGTTTTTCTTTATATCTAGCACAAGGAGTTATTTAGGAAGGTAATAAGCGTATAGCTTCTTCTAACCCTTTCCTGGGAGTCCATGGCTATTTATAGTATTACCTTCACTCCAAAGAAGGTTCAACCCAATGCTTTATTTCCGGCCTAGTTGATCTTGATTCGACATTATTGATTTTTTCCACATAGATAATCAAAAACCACGTGGAAGTCTCAAGTACGTATTTAGTGGATTCTGTCCATGCACAAGGTGGCACACTACCCATCCTGTAAACAAATAGATAATGTAGGACAAAATACTATCTAGAACAGTTTACTTTATAAAATATTCTTGCTGATAACCACAGAAAGAACTTTTCCCAACCATGCTAATTTTCAAGAATGGATTTGGTACTGTAGTTGTCCATGCTATTATGGAGCTACTTTGCAACTGTTTTAACGGATCCAGGTGGTGTCCCACCAAATTGGCAACCTTCAGTAGATGAGGAAAGTGGTAGTGCAGATCCATTGATGGCATCAGAATATATTGGTGCAATTGTAGGTTTGAAGCAATCGGCTATACTTGGTGAGCCAGCCAATCAGCAAAGGAGATTTTGTAGAAAGTGCAAACATTTTAAACCACCTCGTTGCCATCATTGTTCTGTTTGTGAGTTCTTGAGATTGACTTGTCTTTTAGGATGATGATTTTGTATATCATCTGCTTAAGGTCAGCTTACTTTATTGATTTCTTTTAGGCGGACGGTGTATATTGAAAATGGACCACCATTGTGTGTGGGTTGTTAACTGTGTTGGGGCATTGAACTACAAATATTTTCTTCTTTTCTTGGTAAGTTAATTGTTATTCAAAAATGTCTTTACTTGGTTTTTTACTAATTTGCAATTGATAATTAAGTTTGGGCGTTAGTATGTTTGTGTATCGATGTGTGCTTAAGATATTTTGTATAGAAGTCGATTTAACAAAATGAATTTATAAGATATGATTTCGGGTCATTGTAACTTTACTCTTTACTTGCATAAATCAGTTGAAAAATACTTGTGGCAACTCAATAATTTTTGTTGTTTGTTGAAGTTCTTTTTCCTCGTCCATATATTTGTGCGCATATCAAGAAATTTCCTTGTCCAAAAAGCCTACGTCTCGCCTATATTTATCCCTAAGGAATAGTATACTCTATTCTTTCTCTTTCTTATTTATCTGCTGTTTTGTTTTGTTTACTTTTGTAACAGAATTTCATATTTTCAATTGGGTTTTTGTTTTGTTGGGTTGAACGAACGCATAGTCAACAAAGGAAATATTTTTCATCCATAGTTCAACTTCAGTAGGTTCAATAAATTATTTTTTTGAGCATTTCTGACAATGAAACTGAAATGCGCAAGAAGATGAGCAAAGATAACATTGTTGAAGTACTATCACTTTTCCCCTTCCATTGTTGGTTACAATCTGTTTTCCTTGCATGTTACATCAGTAGGCTGCTCATAATACTAGGTGTTAGAGTTTCTATGCAGAAGAAATCTTTCTTTATTTATTAAAGTCAACTGAATATTTCTGGGAACAGAATACTTAGTCAGAAATTTGTATTGTCACTTTTATGCAGTTTTACACATTTCTTGAGACAACTCTTGTCACCTTGTCATTGTTGCCATTGTTCATAGCGTTCTTTACGGATGGTGAAGTAAGTGGAACACCAGGAACCGTTGTAGCAACTTTTATCACTTTTGGTACGTCTTAACCAAAAATCATCATTTTATTTTCGTTTGGATATCTGTAGCACACTTTCATCGCTTTTTGCTTACTTGATTTCAGTTTTCAACCTAACATTTGCACTGAGCGTGATGGGCTTCCTAATTATGCATATAGCATTGATACTAGCCAACACCACCACAATTGAGGTGATGCAATTTGCTTTATATCTTTTCCTTCATAACCTTAGTTAACAAAAGCTTTCAGCTGGTTTATTTCATGTTTTTCATACTCAATTTATGCCTTTCAGGCATATGAAAAGAGAACCAATGCAAATTGGTGCTATGACCTTGGCCGACAGAAAAATTTTGAGCAGGTTAACCTTGGTCTTGAAAATGATGTTTATTCAGTTTCTCATGTTTGTGTACGTCTACAAATGTGCCCACAAATGGTATCTTCACAATTGTATGTTTGAACGTATTGGTATTTAGCTTCATTTGTAGTGATTTTCATAGTGTAGTAGAAAAAATATCTTAGTTTAGTGCTCAATATTGCACTTCTCGGTTCACCTTGCCATTTACAAAATTCATGTTGCTTCTGTTCACAAGGTTGTGAATTTGTGGTTTTAATCAAGATCCTGAAGTAAGTAAAACCTTGGTAACTAGTTTCATCATTATGGATTCTAAATTTATCCTAAAAATTTCTAATTTATGCCTGCTTTCTTTCTGTTGGCTGCCTAATCTTCTTCTTTATTGGTGCTGCCTTTCATAGCTTCATCAAGAAATAGAACTGTTCCCATAACATATTTTCCTATTGGTGTATACATCTGCAAAACCCTGTAAACAGCTTTATTCTATTTGAAATTCAGTCCTGACCCATGAGAATGAAACTTTATGCAGTTGGTATATTCCTCGTATTTTACTTTCTAAACCTGAAACTAACAATGCACAAATTTAAGTTGGATCTTATTTGATCTTTAAAGCACTCTTTATCTTCCTCATTGTACTTGTATATAGTGAGAATGGTTTCTACATTTTATTGGAATATAGGTCTTAGGCAGCAACAATTTCTGCAATATGCAATGTCAGTTGTAGTTGATGACTACAATTTCCACCTTTCTATAACCAGGTTTTTGGGAAGGACAAGAGCTACTGGTTCGTTCCTGCGTATTCCAAAGATGACATGAAAATGATGGCAGTTCTTCAGGGTTTTGAATATCCAGCAAGTCTGAACTTGGTTGAGTTCGGGCAGCGTTAAGTCTTTAATTGAATTTGGTTTAACAGGTCATCGAAAGAAGTGGCACGTATTTTGTGTATTGGTGCTTCCTTATGCATTGACCGTAAATTGAATTCTATTCTCTTTTTGGAATGTACATAGTGTGAGGGAATCCTATCCTATGTCAGAAAAAAAGGATAAGCAAAAGGGCCAGGTTCCAAACAAAGAGCCGATCACAGCAATTTCACAATCACGGTACGCTTTTATGCCAAATATCGAAAAATATTGGGATCGTCCTTGTCTCTTTCCAAGTAGTCCCGTGTAATCAGATCTTCAATACGTTTCTTGATAACTTTAACGTCAGGCTGCAAATGCAAAATGTTGAAAGCGTCATATTGATATTCTCCTGTTAGTGCAATTTGTACCCCGAGTAACAGACATACCTTAAACATGTGGCTCAACTGCTCAACAGTTTCCATAGTCAATTGCTGGTGATTCAACACTTTTCTACTCTTCATTATGCGAACGATTGCTGCATCAACAGCATATCGCCTGCCTTTATCAACATCTTCAATTATCTTCTTGCCTTCATCAACTGGTGGAAGTGGAATCTGCAAATGAAATCCAGCTTAATCTTTGATGAATTGTGAAAACTGAAAGTGGATGGAAACTAAATACTACTCCAGAGTGAGAAATTCAAACCTTGATCCTCCTCATTCTGTCAGTAAACTTATGATTGAATTCAAAATTCTCTGTCCGAGAAACCGTCTTCGTGTTTGGTTCCTTGTTGAGGATCTTGTACTTAGCACATGATAGAGACTGAAGCAATCTAACCAAGTCATCATCCGTCAAGTTTGTCTGAGCAATGATATCGGAATAGTTGAGCCTTTCCGCTTCATTGAAAAGCATCAAAATTGCTGCCTGTTAACACAAAAATCGCAAATCAGAAAACGTATCATCTATAAAAAAATTAATATGTAGTACGCTGTTCACTAGCTCCTTATAGCCATACCTGATAAGTCGACACAACCAATTCGATAGTCTTTTGCTCAAACCTGCCATTAAGATGGCACGTTCCCAGTGAAAATATCCATGTGAGTTTTCTGCTATTAGCTTTTATGCTATAGAAAGACTTGAAAACTTCAACACCTCTAGCCTGAAAGTAAAAGGAGGAGATGAGACTTGAAACTTTCTTGATCAGAAATTTCATATGCAAATAAATGTAAATCAACACATGAAAAAAAATTACCTACCATTTCGAGAGGAAGAATAAGATCAGATGACTTATAAGTTGGCCAAAATCCAGTTGTCAGAACATTTACTGTCATATCAAATCCACATTTTATTTGTGGATTGCTTCCAAGATATTCCTCAAAGGAGTTTTGGTTATCTTTTGCCAGCGTTATATCTGTGACCTGTAATAGCAGTAAATAGCCATACTTCAGATAACTACAGAGATAAGTGGGATAATAAACTCAGATTCGGAACTAGGTCAACTCACCATCCCCTCCATCTTCGAGGTGAGGTGCCCACCGAATAGCTGTTTCAGTTTGGTTAAGATATTCCTTTCGTAATCCTTGCCAGCACTCCTCTCAAAAATAAGACGTCGGGCAAGTTTCTTCCTGTCATGATTGTAGAAACATCAGTACATGAATAATGTTGTGATACAACATAAACTGAAAATCAGTTTTACCTGTAGAATTCGGCAAAAAGGTCCTTATCACTAATATATGCAAGCAGCTTAACTATCTGCAGAACACCACCACACAGATTACACCTTGTCAAAATGAGAACAGGACTTGACAAAGCTAACCATTAGTTGGGGAAGAATCTATAAACTTGTAAACCCACCTTTTCCAGTGTTTCTTCCATAGCTTCATCACTTAGTTTCTCGCTTCCACCCTTCTTGAGAGTGTAATCACAGAATGTTGCAAGAATTTCTGCACCTGAACAGCCAGCGACTGTTTTATTGCAGAATACTTCAAATGCCTCTTTCATGCCCTGTTTAAAAAAATACAAAAAGGATAGATAGAGAGACAAGGAGAAGAAAATTATAACTCTTAGATAAAAAGAAACACATCAATACCAAAAATGAGAAAACAAAAAGTATCTTCACACCAAACCTTGTGAAATAGCGTGTGGTTTTGGAAGCAATCATTCACATAAGCCTCGTATTTGTCATGCAGTTCCATAATCTTTCGGATAAGGACCTGAAAAGCAAACCCTTAAGAGTCAACTATTGGCCTTTCCTATTCTTTTCTAATATGATAGGCTGCAAGATGAGAAATTCACCTGCTCTTGTGCGCCACCATTTGCAGTCTGAAGAGAAAGCAAGTGTTATCATTCGGGACCAAAATATTAAATTAGAACACACATGACACCAAACATATGCTGATTGGATTTAGAACAAATACTTTCATGGCAAGACCCCATCATTACAAAGAAATCAACTAACATTAATTTCGAATGCAACAATTGTGCGACAAGATTATTTGTGTGCTAAGTATAGACCAAACAATTAGAAGGCTTATGATCATAAACTTGGTGGTTAACGATTCAAATCACAGGAGCAATTTTAACTGGAATCATAAGAAATGCACTACATCGAAACAGCCATAAAGTAATGATGCACAATCGACCAACTATCAAATGAAGAGAAAAATAATTAAAAAAAGTACCTGGTTACATGCAGCATCTTCAGCCTGCTGGACCAAGAGTGTTCCTTCAGCAGTGATGTACTGTAAAAGGGAGAAAAGCCGTCAGGACCATAGAGAAGGTAAAAGATACGGTCCCTAGTAAATAAATTGACAAAGGAAAAGCAACCTGCTTAAATGCAGTAGCAACAGGTTCCAAGCCTTGCGGTATGTTATCGAAGAGCCTATAAATCCTTGAAAGATCTTCCACCTAAAATGATTCAAACCAATAAATATGCAGAATGGCCGGGGATAACACTGGAAAAAGCTGAAGCAACAATAAATCATTGGATACCTTTTCATCTCTCAGCAATGCTCGGCATCCTGAATGCTCCATCTCAAACAATTGCTTTGCATACACTACCAATAACTCATGTTGCACTTTCTAGATGGAGCATAACATAATTAGTGTTAACAACCTTATTAATATTAGATTATCAAAATAACTGCAAACTTATTAGTTGTACAGTTGTAAGAAATTAAAAAGAAACAACTGTTCTGAATACTGCCAGTCACTAACCTCTACCAACTTTGACTCGGTGTCTTTGTGCAAGTAGTGCAAAACTCTATCAGTTTCCTTCTTCAAACATTCCTCTGCCTGCAATTAAACTGAGTTTCATTCTCACAAACATTAACTGCCAAAAATACCAAGAGAAAGAAAAACCCCAAAAAGTACTTGCCTTTATCATGTATTGTGGACAAGAATCATTCAGAATCCATTTTGACGCCTTACGAGAATAATAAGCACCAGTATCGTGGATCATTCGTCCTTCAAAATCTTCAATATAGAAATCCATTTCTCCATTTCCCATGTCAACAAAGAGACCTAAAACATTCTTCAGTAATGCTCTATCAATTTGCTCTCCTTCACGTTCTTTATTAATCTGATTCACATTGCAAGGAAGCTCAATTTCCTCGGGAAAATCAAACTAAAAATCACATTGGTTTTAACATGCAACCAGCTAATTTGACCAACTTACCAGCAGAAGTACAGCATCCGTGGCTTTTCCACAAAATTGTCTATAAACCTGACACACATTGAAGTGGAAATGGTTGTTAAAAGAACTACAAAATATACGGCACAGATTAAGATAAGTAAAAGCAGTTTATGTTCTATTCACTCCTGGGTGGAAAAGGAGGACTAAACAAACCAGATCACGGAAGCATGTCAGCCCAGCATCATTGAGCGAAGGTAATGAGTTCTTGGCGACAAAGTATCGATCAAGATAATTGAAGAAGCGTGACATCCACCTAACCATAATCTTATGGTTGTTCCATCTCTTCGACAACTCCCGCAGCATGAACTCTTCTTGTTTGTCTACTAAAGAGGACAGTACCTGATAAAGAGCAAGAGAAGAAAAGAAGAATTCAACATAAAGATAGAACATAGGAAGTAAAAAGTAGCAACAGAAACACGATTAATTACAGAAGATTCTCACCGTAGAATCAATATAAATTTCAAACGACTCCTTGAACTTGTTATAAAGCCTCATGGAATAGTCATTGAAGGACCTATGGGTGCACAAGTTGTAAACAGTTCTGCAGCATGTGAACAAATTATTAATGTATCATATGGCAAAGCGTGTATATATATATATATATATATTTCTTCGATAACTTTAAATAAAGTTAAAGAAAAAGTACGTGTAAAGCATCATATAATGTTCTGTAGTAAATTGCTCTGGTTTTCCATCTAAAATCCTCGTCAACTTGCCAATACCCTTCTGCACGTAATTCCAATTTTTATCCAACTCAGTAGGCTCGGGCACCATTGTCTCAAGTCAGCTTCTGTCAACACAAAAAAGAGCAGCTTATTCAGAACCAAAAACGCACTCGACATTATCAAGTCAGAGTTAAACCGACGAAACCCAAAGAAAAGTTGTATGAATAAGAAACATAAATCTTAATCAAGCGAAGCCGTTACAAAATTTGAGTCACTAAACGCAAAGCAAAAGAGTTTCGTAAACATAAAAACACAGCAGATAGTACTAAGCAGACTATAAACACAAGGAAAGCAACGTCGAACCTAAAGAAGAAAGAGCAAAAAACAAAATCAAATCTTTACGAGTAAACCACATATCATCAAATTCATTACAATGCAGAAAAAGTAAAGAATAATCGAATATCAGGCACCAGGAAATACAAATCAAGAGAAGAAAGCAACGATCTGAGAAGCGTATGTTCGTGGATAGAGAAACAGAGAAGAGGAAGAATATAACGAGCGGTGGAGACTTCAGACTAGAGACTATCGGGAGTATATAGACGCACGCTAGTTTACTTTATGTGGCATTGGGATTTCTTAAATTACTGCGAAATAGTGGATTTTCCTTTTGAAGTTAGGATAAAAAGAAAAAGAAAAACAGTTTGTAATAAGGATTTCCCTGTTAGATTAGGACTCCTGTATTTGGATAGACGCTTATATCAGGACTCTTTAAGTTGGTCACAGATAACAATGTAAGAGAGGGTGATTTTTAGGACTAGACTCGTCTCAGGCGGAACTAGCTCTCTCCTCGGCCTCTAAGAGGTGCTTTTGAACCCGAGAAAGCAGAGCAGACCCCTTCATATCATCGGCGGCGCAACTGATCCAGCTGTAGCTAATATCAACTGTGATAGGAGCATGCTATCTGGCACTTTCCTTCCAAGCTTCCTCAAAATCAGCACGTTCATCTAATCATGAAAAACCAACAAATTTAGTTTAATCCATGAGAACAAAGAAACACAAGGAAAATAAGTAGAAAAAAAAATGACCAGTGCATATCTTCATGAAGAATTACGTAAGGTTTGCATGGACTCCTACCTATAGAAGACAGTTCATACCGTTTGAACAACTTAATGCTCAGAAGCAAAACATTACATCAACAATAAGTTGACTCCAAAAAATAACCTTGTTCTTAGTTCCCCTAGAAACCTTGTGAATTGGTTGTCCTGTTGAAGTATCTGCTTCTTTACTCTCTCCAGATGTCACCTAATTCGCAAAGACCAACTAAATAGCTCCCTGAAGTCCTTGTCGTTAACCAAGTATGTATCTATTTTTGTCGTGGACGAAGCACAGTAAGCTACTAAGGTCCATTCTTTTCGTGGTCGAAGTATAATAACTATGACCACCATGCACTTAATCCTGAAGGCCGCTATAGTTAGTGATGCTTACAATGGGCTAAAGCATTTTTGCTGCTCCGATACTGATTTATAGTTCAAGTATAGTTCCTGCAATTTGCAAGGAAAAACAACGCTCTCGCTGTCTCTCGGTTTCCAGGTAATTGCTTATTGTGGGCTTTTCAAATTATTGGCGTCACAGTGAACACCATGCGATCCAACTTTAGAGATGCTCATCGGCTTAGTGAGAAGATCAATCAAAGGATTGTGCAAATGGTTTGTTACCTCTACTCAATTGCTATTGACAGTTTGACACAAGTATGATTATTTTTCAATATGAATTTCAGAAGTCTTGATCTGCGGATTTTTCAGAAAAATCCTTTGTAGAAACAATTACTGAGATAAGGCTTAAGAGTGCGGTGTCTTCAGACAAAACCTGAAGCTTGATGGAGGGCAAGACGAGATCATTATGGAATGGGACTTGTTCTCCTTTAGGAAAGTCACTGCAATCAAAGTGTATTCGCTTTGCAATTATAATCTCACGTATCTAATTTAGTATAAAGTTGACCAGAGATTGAGTGTTTTGTCAAACATGTTAGAAAGTTTTGACGTTGCTTTTTCTCCAAATACTATTAAGACAACAACTCATGACCAAGTTTGAAGATGGTTGTGTCATTTCCTTTTTCAAATTTAACTCTAGATGATTAACTTATCAGTTGATACCAGTTTTCAGCTTGACATTGTAATATACAAAGGCATAGAATTTGATTATAAATCATTCTTGCATAACTGCAATAGAAAAAGATAGTGATCCAAGTTTTCAGGTAAAAGTTTGCAAAACTTGCATAGCTCATTTCCATTGAACTCCTAACTAAATTTATCCATAGTTTTAAGTCTCTTTTTGATTGTCAACAATATTATAAATGTCGTATAAGTATTAGGGGGCGGTTGATTCGCACAGAGGAATGGTAATAGAAATGAGAATGAATATAGTGAAGAATGAGAATAGATATTATCATTATAATTATGATGTTTGGTTAAGAGGAAGGAATGATTACCATTACTATTGATAGTGGTTAGTTTGTAAAAGTATTGAGCAATAAAAATTTATCATATTTTAATTAATTAATTAATTATATTGTAATTAATCAATTACAATATATTCATTAAGTAAAATATTGTAACTAATTTTAACTAATTATATTGTAACTAATAAATTAATAATATTTCAATTAATTAATTATATTTTAATTAATTAATTAATTACAATATTTTAATCAATGAATGAATTATTTTTAATTAATTATATTTTAGTTAATTAATTATTAGTAATATTTTAATTAATTAACTAGAATATAATTAATTAAAATATAATTCATTTATTGATAATAATTATATTGTAATTA
>JANZXR010000171.1:33780727-33793639 GCA_027575705.1 Erythroxylum echinodendron
TAATATTTTAATTAATTAACTAGAATATAATTAATTAAAATATAATTCATTTATTGATAATAATTATATTGTAATTAATTAATTAATTAAAATATTTTAATTAATGAATAATTATATTTTAATTAATTAATTACAATATTTTAATTAATAAATGAATTATATTTTAATTAATTATACTATAATTAATTAATTAATTAATTAATTACAATATTATAATTCATGAATAATTATATTTTAATTAATTTTATTGTAGTTAATTAATTAATTATAATATTTTAATTAATGAATAATTATATTTTAATTAATTATATTGTAGTTAACTAATTATTAATAATATTTTAATTAATTATATTGTAATTACTTAATTAATTACAATATTTTAATTAATTAATAATTATATTTTAATTAATTAATTAATTACAATATTTTAATTAATGAATGAATTATATTTTAATTAATTATAATATAATTAATTAACCCATTCCTCTATTAACAATAATACTCATTCCTCTAGATTAGAAAAAGAATGGGGTATTGCCCAAAAGTGGGTAGTCAAAATAATAACTCTATAATCATATCTCCTTACCAAACTTAATCTTTCATTCCATACCTATTCCTCTTTTTTCATACCCACTAAACAAGCACACCCTTAGTATCGGATTTGATTATGATACGATAAAGTATCGGTATTGGTCAATATTAAGTATCGTTTGATAATTTTAAAAATTATAAAATAGTCTATAATTTTTTTAAAATTACTAAATACTCTGAATATATTGTGCTATATAATTTTTGATTTTACATAAACTGTCAATAAATATCATAATAATATAGATTTGAAAAATTTTATATTAAAAATAAAATGTTTACATATGAAAGGCTTAAAACACCAGTTTGAATGATAGAATAGAGAAATCTTAATATATACATAATGTATTGTGAATATTATAACCATATTTTTAAAGCTAATGTATTGGAAATATTATTATCATGTTCATAGCATATTCAAATAGATTCTTTACTTTCAAATTTGAACATATTTACATTGAATTGAAAAAAAAATATAAATATATTAAAGACACACAGCAATTTCTATCTTAGTTATATTATAACTTTGGCAATTGACAAAGAATATTAAAAAAAGTCCTTGTAAAAAATAAAAAATAAAACTTAAATATTTACAATTTCACATTATTTAAATAATGATTATATTCTCATATTTCATAAATCAAAGTAAATCTTAGAAATCTTTTTAAGTTAATGATGAAAAGTCAAATCACTTTAGATTTAGTATAATTATAAAAAATTAAATTACCTAATATTTAATATTATTTCTACATAATTGATTATGAAAATGATTAATTGTTAATGTGTCATTCAAAGTATACATAATCGAAATTGGTAATGAAATTGATTAACTATTAATATATTGTTCAAAGCAAGAAAAAAAAAGGAAGAGGATTGTTCCATTAAACATTTGCAAAGGTGATACTAGCTATTCAATACTTCAATTTTAACTTTCAAACCTTAAGTAATATTTTAATATTAAAAAGTTTCTAAACAAAAACCCACCATTTACTTGAAACCTATGGAAATAAAATCGTGTAGAATTATATTTACAGAAAATGGCAACTACTCTCGGAACTAAGATTCAAGTTCGAACTTCCAACACACCAACTACCACTGGCTTCTCTTATAACTCACATTCAGGTTCTAGCATAACATTGCTACTCTCATAACTTAGAACCAAGCTTCAACATAACAATAAATCACTTTCTGCTTGCTTCACATATTTGTTTCTTTTTAGGATATGATCTTGCAAAAGATGAATGGCAAGAAGATGAATCACAATGAGTAGAAGATGAAGTCCAGAGTCGAGGTAGTAGTCAAGATGATGATGATGGTAAAGAAGATTAAGGTGAGGAATTATGTCTTGTCGGCACGAAAGTGAACATAAGAGCGATCAAGAGAAGATAGGAAATAAGGGAGAGATTGACAGAGAAGAATGAGAGATGATGTAAACTTTTGTTGTTTTCATTTAAATCATAGTATTAACTAGTATTTGATATATTGATCAGTATTGACTGGTACCACAACTTGATACAATAATTAAGATTTAAGTTTCAATTTTTGGCCAGTATAGCACGTATTTACTAATACCAACTGAAATGAAACGACATTCATATCTTTGTTGCTAATCATATAATAACTGATGCTTTTGGAAGATTTTTTCATCAAATCAGACCAATTTCCTCCATGGGTTAGCTTGCTTAGTCTCTTTAAATAATAATAAGCAAGATCTATTAGTGAAAATTTTGGAGTTATGCCTCATCCATATGGGATTGAAGTTGTGATTACTGAGAAGCCCCTATGATCATAATGTTATAGCATGTTGAATTTATGCTATAAATAGAGAGGCCCCAAGCTACACTAACTAGCAAACTAGAAGCTAGTCCTTTCTCGATTCCCAATCTACACTTATATTTCCTTGGAGATAGAAATTCTCAACTTCATTAATTGATTTGTGGTCTATGAATTTCTAGCATTGGTTCTTAAATTCCAAAAGCTATCCTTTTTGATCAATTCAGAGTTGGTCCATTTAACCGATATAGATTCTTGATTAACAAAGAGCATCTATATTATTTTGTCAAGTATAACTTTATTAGTGCCTTTTATGGATTTTATACCAAGTCCTCCTTGATCCTTTGCTAAGCAAACCTCATTCTAACTTACTTTGTCTATTTGATGATTATTTGTTTCTCTAAACCATAGTAAGTTTCTTAGAATCCTCTCAATAACTTTAATCAAGTTCTAAGGTAGGAACAGATGAGAACTCTAATATTTGTGGAGGTTGTTTATCACCAATGATATTAGTTTAAGTCTTCCAGTATAAAAGAGAAGTTTATTTTTCAACTCCTAATTCTTCTATATATAGAGGCAAACAAAGTTATGTAATCTTTGTAAGTAAGCCTACTATAAAAGAATCCCTATGTACATAAATGGAAGAACTTGAAGCTTTGGACTTAAAATATTGGAAAACTATTGAGCTAATCATTATGAGCAACAAATACGAATTGGCTTTTAGAGTTGCTAATGATAAGACCTGATAGAGTTGAGAACGGATTGAGGGAATCCATAATGTTCTAACTGATTGTCAATCAACATCACAAAGTAAGATTAAATCATTAGCAAAAGATAAGTTGTTAGCTTCTAAGACTATTTAGATGAAATTTAAAGGAATATTTGATTAATATTGTGAGATAAAGCCTTAATACATAGAGTGAACATGTAAGGTGAAAGAGGATCACCTTGGCTAATTCCTATAGTTCCTTTGAATGCAAGAGTAGGTTCACCATTGACTAAAAAAACTATAGGAAGGAGTGGAGGCTTGTTGATTTAGCCATTTGATAAACTTACTTAGAATAAATATATACAAGAAAACTTTTCAGCTGATGGAAATAAATGCCTTATTAAAATTGATTTTCTTAGAGTAGCTTCTAATTGATTGTTTTCCTATGATAGGATCTGAAGAGCTCTTGTGCCATAAGTATGTTATCACCGATGTATCTTCTTTGAATAAAAGCTTCTCGAATATGATTGATAATACTTCTTAAAATGGCTTTCAATCTATTAGTTAAAAATTTCAAGATGATCTTATAGAGGGTGTTGTAATTAGCAATAGCTCTATAGTCTTGGATAGAGGAAGGATTGGGTAATTTTGTGACTAGGCATATTTAGTTCCTTGAGCAAATTACTAGAGGAGAAGAAATCTTGAATAACCTTAATGATCCAACATCTCAATAATTCTATAATATTTGAAAGAAAGGTATATTGAATCCATCAAGCCTTGGTGCTTTATTAGGATACATATTGAATAGAGCCTTTTTTTATCTCCAAGGATGATACCGAAGAGCTAAGAGTATCTATTTGTTCCTATTATGAGGGAATGAAAAAAATCAAACCTTATACAAAAGAATCACAGTTAGCTCTAGTTTCAAAGAATTCGTTGAAATAGTGGAAAACTAATTAAACATTTAAGCTTCTCTTATTCCTAACATAAAACTCTATTATGGTCTATCAAGCATATTATTTTGTTAATTGTTTCTTTTTACTTGGATCATGTTATGGAAATAGGTTGAATTTTTGTCCCCTTTTGAAACCATTGTACTATTAATTTTTACTTTAAGATAGAGATATGAGCTTTAAGAACTTATAGATATCTGTTAAGAGCGTATTTTCTTTCAACTTGATATCCTTTCTACTAGGATTGGTATAAAGATCCTCCCATGTTGTTTAATAATCACTTCTTTCTTTATAAATTGTGGATACCATATTCCTACTAAAATGCCTTTTTATGAAGCTTCTTAAGCTCTTCTTTGATTTGCAGCAACTTTCTCATAAATTTATAAGCTTCATATCCTTCAGTGTAAATTGCTAATCCTTTCCTTACTACTTCCTCGTATCCATCTAGGTTGGTCAAATTATTAAAAATTTGAAATGAGCTTTAACTCTCTTTTTTTGAAGTAAAAATTGAATTTCTATCAAGATATAGTTAGCTATGAAGTGGTAGTTTAAAAAACCAAAGCTATTAAAGAAATTGGTCATCAAAAAGGAGTTGGTTAGGTCTTTATCAAGATTCTTTCTAATTAACCATTGACCTTCTTGCTTTTTGCTCCAGGTGAAGTGACTCCCAATGTATTTTAAATATTTAAACTAAAAAGGTAATTCTTGAACTCTTTGTCAATATACCTGAGCAATTGAGTGGAGCCCTCATGTAACACCCACTCCGATCTAACATATGTCCGTATGCCCCTCAGATGAACGTGCACATGCCCGACAGAAATGGCATGCTAAATATTTCATTTTCAATACATTTCATGGCATCATAATTAAATCATATCTAACACAATGTTTAAAATCCCAAAATTTCCTCATTTCATTTCATAAACCCTAATTTACAATGTAGCACTATATCCTTCATCCATGTTTATACAATATCAACGTATTAGAGTTCACAGCTTTGTCTACAAAGTATGCTACATACATGAGGAAGTAACAAAAATTAAGACTAATCCTTCAATCCTAACTGACCGACCTTTGAGCCATGTCTTCTATCCAAAAGTTGTACAAAATCTCTTCTAAGTAGTCTTGGAAGCTAAGTTGTCACTCTCTCAAACCTGAAAATGTCAACGTTGCAATTTGGTTAAGTTTTGCAAACTCAGTTGAGTAACCATCCTCGATGGTTCACTCTTATCATACAACATAACAATTCATATTATCATCTAATTCACATCATATCGATTATCATCAAGTAATATCACGAAACACTTTTTTCACAAATATCACATTTTAAAATTCCACACAATTCATTATTTCATTGCAATTATGTAAAACATATTCATCGATAAACTTTCACATATTTCATACAAAAAAAGTTCTCAAAACCTTACAATCGCTCAATTTATTCATATCATATGTGTATGCAATGTTTATAAGGCTCAAATTCATTTATTACGTTATTGTGACTGAGTACCTTTTTTACTATTCCATATCCGTTATGGATACCGGGCTCATTCATACTGTTCCTTATCCATTGGTGATACAGGGCTCTTTATACATATTGAGCCATAGGCTCTTACCACAGATGTCTGAGCTTTAAGCTCCTTTTCACTAGCGACTCTAGTCACAATTGCCTTTATATTTCATGCATTCATGGCATAAAATGCATTACAAATATTCAATCATCATATTCAGTCCATTACATCCGCATTCACTTTCTTATTCACACTAGACATCGGACTTGGTCCGACATTCAACATAGAAGTTGAGAAACATTTATTCATACACATTCACATTCAAGGAACACTTCCAATGTGTTATTCATACATCAAACGCCTTAGACATTTTATGTAAGGAAATCAATACACATACATCTCATATCAATTCAATTCAGAATCGAACAACACAATCAAGGTGAGATCATCTTAAGTTACTCACAATTGCTCCTTTTAGCTTATTACTTTGAAGTTCCAACAATGTCTGGAAGCGGTTGCTCAATGTGTTCTTTTATATACAACCATATACATTTTCACATTACTACATTACACATTTAGATGAATAAGCACATCTATAAATATATCATGTATTACGCATGTTCAATGATAGATTTTAGGGTATGTTTCTTTAATATACTTTATAAACAATTTACAACACCTTCCAAGCATTCTTTACTCTAAAATACGCTTTACTCACCTTAATCCTTTCATTCAACATCGACTAAATTCATTTAAGCTCTTATTTAAACCTTAATACCTCATAAGGAAATACCCTAGCATTAATAGGTTCAAACATTGCACCATCAAAACATTTTCACGAAGAAAAATCACTACCTACGATACTTTTCCTGCACTTTTTCTAAATTTTCTCATGTAAATTTCAGGTCAGAATTATATGGCTATTTTGACCTAGAAATTGACATTTTTAGACAAAAATTCTTCTAAATAAATGTTCCTCTATGTCTTAAGTTTCAAATGAAACAAAAATCATTCAATTTTAGTTTAGTATTCCATAAGTTATACCCAAAATACTGCAGACTGTGCACAACTATGTGAAGGGCTGGTGCACGATCGTGCTTGTGCACGTTCGTGCACTTCCATAATTGAAGGATGAGTGCACGATCGTAATTCTAATGCTTGAAATGTTGGTGCACGTTCGTGCTTGTGCATGATCGTGCGCTCCTATAATTGAAGGATGCGTGCACGATCGTGCACCCCTAATGTGCACTAAAACTTGTAAAACTCATATCTCTCAATTATGACATCCAAAAATTACAAAATTTATACAATTAGAAATATAAGAGAATAAGCTATAACTTTTATGAAGACAAATTTATTTGATTAGTCCTACATCAATACAGTTTATTCGATAAAATTTGGACATGATTTCTGTTAAGGGTAGTGCTGTAGCCTATGCCAGAACTCAAATTTAAGCTAAATTTCAAGACCCTTAAGGATATAATTCAAATTCAATTCCTTCATGAAAATTGTAGCCATATGTCTCTAATTTAATCTAAATTAAAATACATCATATTTGGATATCTACAGATCAAGATATAGATAAACTACAGACGTATGTTTAGTAAAAACACTCCATATAACATACTTTAGCACACTTTATTGCCAAAATCTATCATTTCTCTATCATTTCAAGTTGACGATTTCTTCAGTTACACTTCAATTTCAGTTCAGTATTCTCTATTCACAATTCAAAAATTCATGAGTGATCATAACTCAAAAATAGAACCTATTTCCATACTTTTCTATATCACATTTTCTGCACTTCACTAATCTTTATTTAACTCCAATTATCACAATCCTTTATCACACTTTCTGTATATTTTCACTTTGCTTGTATCACCGAAATTGCTTCTTACTATACCACTCATGCATGCAACAATCCATAAACATGAAAACATCATCTCTTTATCATTTATCATTATTATTACCATGAAAATGAAAGCACAATTTACTTGCTTCAGCAAAATTCCATAAGTTGAGAGAATGAGATTTTGACAGAGAAAGCAAGGAAAGCCGAAATCTTCAAATGGGCTGAAGTGATTTAGCTTGTGCAAGGTGTAGTGTGGATGTAGTATTCAAACAATACATAAGCCAGTTACAAAAAAAGGAAAGAGTATGGTGTTTCGGTGATGGATGAACAAGGAGAGAGAGTTTTGGTGAAGAACGTGCAAAACTTTCCTTACACAACTAAAATTCCTAGGTGGTTAGGTGTCTTAATATTGTAATTGCACATGTTACCAATGCATGTATTCCATTTTTCCATCATCTAAGCTACCAACTGTCACACTTCCATTTGTCTCTTATTCCCACATTTTTCCTAGTCCAAATACCTCAAATTTTCAAAAATTTTCGAAATGTCATAAAAAAATGCTAAATCAATTCTAATATACACCAATTCAATTTTAAGGCAAATAATCCACAATGCACATTTTAATCTCATTAAAATCACTTATACCGAGAAAATGTTAATGAATGCATGTACAATTATTTTAACAAGTGTCAACATTATTCATGTGTATGAGTGTGTCTTATGATGCATGAAATGTACTTCTAAATTCTCAATAAACTATCATGTACAATATCATAGGGTGCTAACCGTGTTCATGGGATAATGAGATGTTACATCTCAAGTTCTTGAGTATAAATGGTACAATTAAAATCTCCTATTACAAGTCAAGTAATCCGATAAGATGTGGAGATTAGTTTTAAATCATTCCAAAGTTGGTGTCTTAAAAAGTTTGATTAGCAGTATAGACAAAATGCCCCCGAAAAGTGAAGCAAAGTTAATCCTTAAGTTAATATACTGATTAGAGCTTTGAAGTTGAAGAACTTTGATAATATTTAGGTCATAGGCTACTATAATTCTCCCATTATGATGAAATGAATGATCGGATGCACTTTTTTAATAGAAAAAGAACAAAGCCCCTTACTTAAAATTTCAAATTTTTTTCCAAAATACTAATATAGTTTGCAGATAATCAAAGATAACTTGTTCATTTTTAGGCAGTTTAAGTCCCTTACATTCCAAGCAATAATCATTGAGAAGGAAGGGCTCATAGCCCTTACCTTTGGATTTCTTACTAGGTTTTCTCCTTGAGACAAGAATAAATTATTTACCTTGATTTACTATCTCTATATTGTAACAGAAATGTTCTAAAGCTCTTCTAAATCTTTTGGTGAAATTTTAAGTTTTCTTAATTAAAACTCAAATGAGAAAGTTATGCATACTTTAAAAAGTATTGTTGAAATTCTCTGAAACCTTTTTCTTTCTAAAGAGATACACGAGCTTTGACACGCTTGTGTCTTAGGTCGTGTTTCCTTTAGATTATTCTCTGCCACTTGACATTGTCTCCTTTACCTTTGTAACGTTTCATTTCTATTCCTTAGCTAACATCATTCCCTAAGCAACTTGTCCATAATTAATTAAAGCATAATATAAAATCAATCAAGAATGATAATTTGCTTAAAAACAGTAAAATATTAATTGAAACATAAGTACATTAGATGCACATCAAACCACATTTGCCAAAAATATACAAAGTGCCATTTGTTATTGTAGGTTAAATAATTAAGGACTTTATAGAGTAACTATAACCCTGATATGTTGAGAAATATGGACTGTCTCAATTCCTCACTCTAACTTTTTGTATTAATGAAAATTAATAAGATTAAAAAGGAAGTTAATAACATCGAAGGTGGATCAAGAACATAAAGAGGAAGTCATCATTTTTGTAAGAGTATTTAATTTTACGTCAAGGTAATTAACTTAGTAAAGATTTTTTTCAATTTTGATGAATAATGAACATAGATATAATTTATAATTTGAATTAATAGTAAAATATGACATAAGTTTTTAAGACGTTTACATTTATGGAAAGATTTTTTTTAAGGAAATACGTTATAGGCACGAGCATGTTAAAACATGTATCTCTTTATAAAGAAAAAATGCTAGACAATTTCAACAATGCTTTTTAAATTGAATATAACTTTCTCATCTAAACTTGAATTGAGATGATCAAGATGCTATGGAAAGATTATAAAGAGATCAGTAACTTTTGTATTCTAAATTCATGTTCCTTAACTAAATAGCTCCATTAAGGACATGCTCTAGGCAATAATTGTATCCCAGGTATCTTGTTCACTTTTTCTTTAAAAAAAAACTCAAGCGAAAAAGTTTTTAGAGCTCCGTTTAAACTTTTTACAACATATTGAATCATCTTAATTAAAGGTTAGATTAGAAAGTTATGCTCAATTTAAAAGTATTATCTAAATTAGAAATTTTTTAGAGATAAATTTAGTTTTGTCCATAATTACAATATTTTTGTTTAATTTAAAAAATAAATTCACCATGATCTAAAATAGTTAATTTTTAAATATATATTTTAAATCAAACCTAAACATTTCCATTCACCCGTGATTTTTCATTAAAAATATCTTATATATTTTCATTTCTCTCCAATTTCATTCGAATTACCTACTTTTTTCTTTTAGTAATTTTTGATGTTTAGGGAGTAAAAATTTCATCTAAATGCTTAATTTAAGTTCTTTTATGCTCCAGTGTTCTTCTTCTTTCATTATCAAATACCCAGCTCCAACATTCACTATCCCTAGCGTTTTCCTTCATTTACTAAAATATTTTTTCCTTTTAGGGACTTATCACATTTTAAACTATTTCCAGATGCTTGGATGGTGAGGAATGTTAAGAAGAATTATTTTGTCACTAAATTATAACCAATTGATTGGCTGGAGGCCATAAACTAATAGAGACAACATTATGCCAGTATATGTGCATGGTTCATAAGGAATTAAATCATGAATCTCGTGAGTGAGTTCATTCCTTGTGATTTTTTGGACTGGACTATATGGTTTTTTTAGAATTAAATTTAATTGAATTAATTGGCAAAAAATGACAATGATTCTAACCAAAGGCGTAGCGTTAAGCTTGGTATAAAAGGAAGAAGGTCTTCACCTGCTAAATATTTCATGGTTTAACCAAGTTATTTATGATCAATTTTATTAAACAAATAATATTTTATTTTAATTAATTTATTAAATATTTATGATAAGATTGATTATGAATGACCGTTAACAATTAAGCTCTTTTTTATCATTCTTTTTTGTTCTTTTTAATGTTTCCTTTATGATATATTTTACAGCACCTTTCTTTGAGGACGACAAAGCAGCAAACGAAATGGACTATAAATTATATTATAATAGAAAAGCTAGTTTTTGAAGGTCCAGTTAAAATTTGATGTAATTTGTCCTTTCTTAATATCATAAAATTTTCATAATCTGACTTCTTTTGTTAGATTAACATTAAATGAGTCTAGAATAATCTCTGCTTGTTTGAAATCTGAGGTTAAATTATGCATTTAAGTCAAGCAAATCCAGTTATATGCAATATAGCAAGTTTAAATACAAGGCTTTGACAAGAGATTTCATTCGAGTTAAACCAACCATATCTAGATAATCTAGATCCAATCTTAACTTTTGAAGTTTCTTGATGATAGTGGAAAGAGTAATATATGCTTTATGTTGGCTTCTATAAATCTATACATGTGTATATTCGAAGCAATTCCTTTTTATATTTCAGGGGTAGAGCAGAAACTTGATCACAGTTCAATCCTTCACTTTGATTTTGAAAGGAGGGATGGATTGGTTATAATTGTGTTTAGTATCTTGTGTTATTGGAGAAGCATTTGAAAGATATTATAGCATACCAGAACTAGAACGAATTAAAGGGTATTTGAGGATACATAAAGGTTAAAGTCATAAGGGTCAAATGGTGGTAAAGTGTTAAGTGAGAAGAAATATTCTCATTGCTGAACTTTATAAACCCTATAGATCTTGGCCTCCTCCTTTCTAATAGTGAAAGCATATGAATATTTTTTTCAGTTTTATATTATTGTTCTAGTCCTAAAACCAATAAGAATTATTTCACTGTCACCTTCCAATCTATATTTATACAAATATAACCTATATATTAGTGGGTTCTTGATGGAGTGTTATATATTAGACTAGACAAGAATCAATGGTACAATATATTTTATCAAAACTCTTAACAAATAATGTTTCCTAATCTAAAAACTCCTTACAAATCAACGTCGAGTGAGAAATTAGGTACGTTGGAAGAGCATGCAACTGTAAAAACATATTGCTGCATTTTCAATGAAGTTGGAATGCTTGGGCGACTTTATGGTTTATAAAGATCTCAGCTCTCTAACTTGTTCATTTTTTTATTTTTGTTCTGTTTTACTTGTTCTAGTAGGGAGAATATGTATTCATGGACTTAGCTACCATCTAAACAATTAGGTTATTGACACGAAACGGTTGCGTATTGCATTGAATAATAACCAAGACAATAGTTAGAAAATGTTGCCACCTCAAAAAGATTTAGAAAGGTTACTAAAAAACAATTGGAGAATTGTTATTTGAATTTATTATTTGGAATTTTTTTAACAGTAGTTGAACATAACATGGCAAGGTCGAAACTACGAGAATAAGCTAAAATTTGTTATTGTCTATGGACATTGATGGACTCAATGTTCTTTCTCTATTCAATTATTTCCATCTCTTCCTTTTCTTTTATTTTCTCTTCTCTCTATTTCTAAATTGCAATTCCAATAATGTACCAACTAGTGTTAGAGTAATAGATCTATGACAGATGAAACCTAATTGTAGGAGTTTAAGAGAGAAATTGCAATTATGATCGAAGAGGCAAAATAGCGACAAAAGGGTAGATTTAATCAAGTTGAAGCCAAACTAAAAAATCTCTTGGGAAACTTGAGCCTATGGTATCGGGAGGTTATGCTATCCAAATAGTAAGAGAATCCACCTAATGAAGCTAACTGTATGTGCACCACCAGTACCTTTCCACTATCTAGCTATCAACAGTCTCGTCATATGAAGTTTCAAAATTTGAAGGGAAAGATTTCAATAGTTGGTTTTTGCAGATCTAGAGATATTTGAATATGGAAGGCACACTTAACAAGCATCAAATTAAGAAGGTAGTTGTACAGTTATGACGAAAGCATTATAATATTACTCAGGGTATGTTAAGATCAGAGAAGAACAAGCTTATAATGACTAAGATAACTACATAAGGAGCATGAAGGCTCGATTCAATTATCTAACATATGAGGATCCACTCTTAGAGTTGAGAAACCTGAAACAAGGTATTTTGTAAGATTATATTGATGCTTTTGATGATCTTTACCTTACAACCAATATTACATAGAGTAATGTGCTTAGTTTGTTCTTTTCTGGATTATTTGATGAGATATAAATGGAAGTGTGCATTTTTAGGGCTAAAAATTTGGTTAAGGCTTATTCTTTA
>JANZXR010000171.1:33813225-33824972 GCA_027575705.1 Erythroxylum echinodendron
CACCCCATTGCCTATTCCCGATCATCCTTGGGAAGACTTGTCAATGGATTTTATTCTTGGTTTGCCACGTACCCAACATGGTTCTGACTCTATTTATGTGGTAGTTGACAGGTTTTCGGAAATAGCACACTTCATTCCTTACAAGAAGACTAGTGATGCATCTCATATTGCCAAATTGTTTTTTCAGGAGATTGTTCGTTTGCATGGCATACCCAAAACAATTACTTCTGACCGAGATATGAAATTTCTTGCTCATTTTTAGACTGTTCTGTGGAAGCATTTTGGGACTGAACTTCGTTACAGTAGCACTGCGCATTCTCAAACTGACGGACAGATTGAAGTGGTGAACCGCACGCTTGCAATCTATTGCGTTGCATATGTAGTGATAAGAAGACTTCTTGGGATCTTGCTCTTCCTCAAGCCAAATTTGCTTACAATAGTTATGTCAATAGCTCTACTAAGAAGACTCCCTTCGACATTGTTTACAGGAAGACTCCAGCACAATGACCTTATTGCACTTCTTGCAGGTGTTCTTCCTAGTGTTGCAGCTAACAATTTGGCCAACCAGCATGTTGATATGTTTAAACAGGTGACACAGAACCTGAAAGAGTCCAATGAAAAGTACAAGATTGGCGCTGACAAGCATAGACGTTTCCAGTCCTTTAAGGTTGGTGATTAAGTTATGGTGTATTTGTGCAAGGAACGTGGAGGAGGACAGCAAAAGCTGGATCTAAAGAAGATTGGTCCTTTTAATATAATTCAGAAGATCAATGACAATGCTTATGTTCATGACCTTCCAGATCATATGAAGATATCCAAGACGTTTAACGTGGCAGATCTTTATCTTTATCACCCTGATGATGATAACTCGAGGTCGAGTTCTTTACAAGTGGAAGGGAATGATGCGGACCAGTTAGCTTTTGATTACATGGAAGATCTTGACCGCGGCAAGGTTTGCGGCAGGATGCGAAAAAAGGCCTAAATAGGAGCCCAATTTTTCATTTTAAAAAAAAAGACTAGTTTACTATTTTTTGGTTTTTTATTTTCCTAATCTTGTTAAGATTCGGGTTAGGATTTGTGGCCATTATAAATAGGCCTTATTTATGTTTTCTTAGACATTAATTTTCGGATCACAATTATCATTCTAGAATTTGGCTTTACCTTTCTTTCAAGATCATTTGTCATTCTTGTTTATCTTTTCGTCCAATCAAACGACATTGATTAAACTCCTAAACGGAGTCTAAACGTTCTTGTTCCGTTCATAACTTCCGTTCTGCGTCAAGTAAGTTGATATACTTGTCAATTTTTCACTTGTATTCAATAGTGGCATATAAATAAACCTACCCTTTTAAAACATGAATATATTATAAATAATTAAATAAAAATGAAAACAAATTTTAAAAAATCATCTCATGATTTGATTGCATAAATTTTGGTTATTGCTAATGTAATGTGTCGTCACTATCATATAACCCTTCTTTTGATTGTCAACCATCCATGTATTTTATACGAAAATAATTCACTCGTGATGACTTGACAATATCTTCAATATCAATTCTTTTATATTTGTAAATCTTAAAGATACCTTTCCTAATAGCATTACGAGTTAAGATCTTGAAGTTCGATTGGGATCTAATGTTACAAACATCTTGGGCTTCGTAAAGCACTATGACAATGAAGTAGTCATTTGTGCACCTGACCAAAAAATTTACATAAAAGAACATTTTTTTTTATGAAATTACCAATAACATCTACATAACAATCTTTGTTTTTATATGAAATTACCAATAACATCTACATAATCATCAACTTTTTTATATTGAAATATTTTTCCTAATATCACTGGTAGTGGTATTATTATTCTCAGCAGCCTTAGCAGCTACTTATATCTACTTCTATTCACTATATTCTACTATATGAAGAAAAGATGTCAAGCTTCGTCCAAACTATTTCAATTCTCATCAACAAATAACGTACTCTAACTAAGTTCAAAATGAACAACATATATAAGACATTTTAGCCCTAATAAGTCTCATATGATATAAAAACCATCACTAAAACCCTAAAAGAATCAACTTTTGCCTAACCATTAAATCGAAAGTGACTAGGGGTAACAAAAAAGTAAGCGATGGAGAAAAGTAGCAAGCAAACTTGACAAAGCGAGTTAGGGGGTGGGTCTATAAGAACAACCAGAGGACAAAAAGATATAAAGGGTAAGAGAGAATGATGTCAAGAATCTATATTATTCATTCTCACTAAGTAACAAAATGTCATTGAGTAATAAAACAATGATGTTTTATTACATAAACAAATGTGGTCGTTTCATTTATAAAGATGTTTAGGCTTCATATAAAGCTCAGGCCTTGAAATAAAAGACTAAGTCTAGCTCAAACCTAATCAACTTAGGCCGACCCTATTAACTTTGAGCTAGGCCAAGCTCGAATTTATTTGTCATTCTTGCCTATTTCTCCTTGAGATATTGGTTAGCTGACATGACTTTGTTTGCTTATCTAATATGGTTAATTTGGTTTAGTTGAAACATTTTGTTGTTATTAACTTTAATAGGTTACTCTTATTAAACAAATCCTATTATTTTAACTAAATTATTTGTAGACCTAATATTCCACCTAAAGTCCCCTTCGTTGCTTTGTATTAACTTGATTACTTTTCCTTCCCTTCCCTTCTTACCTTTTATGTCTACCATTTTAAGTAAATTATGGAGACTCCATTTCCATCCTATGTCCCTCATTTGGAGTTGATAAATGATATTCACCTACAATTGAGAAGCATTGGTATAACATTATAAATAATGAGAAAATGAAATAAACAAGAATCCAGAATAGGCACACAAAAAAGGCAATAAAGCTTACCTACATTAAGAAACAATTAGTAAACATATGGTTACAAGAAAGCCTTCTTATTATACATCTTTCCACATGTTCCTCTATTATGCCTCCACCATATCTAATAGTGCCACTTGCACGGTGATAAGGACTTTTAGTGATTTCTCACTTTATAAATGTTACAAGTGATTTTTTCTAAGTCAACTACATGTTGTCTAAAGTATATATTTATATTTTGAATGACCTTCCACTGTTAAAAATAAGAAATCCATTTGTTAGCATGCTTCTTTGATTTTTCTAGTTGTGCTTGAATTCTTAGACAAATATATCATATTTATTTTTTATTCCTTCACTTTTCTGGTTGAATCTCTTCATCATAACCCTCTATATCATTTCAAACATTATTAAAATAGATTTGTGTTAAGTCTCTTTGATGTATGCATGCTCTTTAAATGATTATTGATTAGCATATCATATTTCATTGTTCTAATATATGTGTGCCTAAACCATTTGGATAATATAATCATAGTAACCCATTTATATGATTTCTTGTTATCACTCTCTAGTTGCTTTATGTTCCTATCTCATTCATTATAATTATATTTGCCTTGTTATATTCTATGCCATATCCTTTACAACTTTGGTTATTTTTAGGTTGCCTTTATAAGTTGGGATAGATATATCTAACACAATATCGATGCTTAACTACTGACATATCATTATTGTATTTACTCTAAACCTTATTAACATAGTAAGTACTTGATTAATAAACTAAAATATAGTTTCAAACTTAAAATGTAATCATAAAATTATCAACTTTTACCTAATATATATGAAGACTCAGTCCATTTTTATATAACTCCCAACATCTAACTATGAGAACTCCAAAAACCCCAGGGAAGTTTTTTCTTTATGGGAACAATCGCTCAACTAATAAAGCATATGTTTTTATTATAACTATAATTGTGAAAAGTTGTGCTCCATATTTATTCTTTAAATGTATTTTACTTGTAATCTTTATTATGATATGTATTTATTTAGTAGTAGGCATGCTTACAAGTAATTTATACGTTAAACAACTAATATATAAAAACTTCTATAAAGTTTGAGGATTCATATATTAATCAGCATAAAGAACTTATAAGGTCACAAAAGCTCAAAAGACTCACATTTTATAAACATTAAAAGTCACATACATATGAGTAATATTGTAAACACTAATTTGGGCCACATTTTGAAACTTGGAGACAACTTGGTTTATAGACTCTTATATGGAAAACAAAACCTGGATTTCATCTCACATATTGAAGTACTAACAAGTATTATATTCTAAAAATCAATCTTAATTACTATTTAATAATTGATAAGATCTTACATATTGAGAAATTTGTAAAAGTATAATGATTCTAGTTTGGGTAGTTAATCCATGTATGGAATGTGATAATTTAGGGTGCTATGGATGTCCTCCTAAGATAAAAGGAATGTGAATGTGAATAGCTTTGTCTTTGAGGGTTTTTTTGTATTTACTTTTCTGGTGTTAAATTCAAAGATAAATTAAAAATGAAAGGTCAAGTTAATTTTCTTATATATATCTGTGTGTGTGTGTGTGTGTGTATTTGGTACTACATTTGAAAGTATAAAAGTTCCTCCATAAGTTGATTAGAATAATTAATATTTATCTTTTGCAATTGATACATCAAACAAGACAAAAAAATGTAGTGCCCCCTTATCGCAGGGTACACACCGGGATACCCGGAGGTCATTCTGGTACATATTCTACGATAAAGGCAGGCTACATCGATCACTACATTCACTTCACATGACATCATATTATTATTCAATTATAAAGCATCATAATTAAAATCCAACTTTTTCCTCATTTCATTTCACAAAACTGCAAGTCTACATTGTACTTTTAAGCATTTACTATATGTACATCATCAAAATCTAGTACAAAAGTACTGCATGAAAGAGGAAAATATTTATACAACCTAGTTAAGCGTCCAAAAATCCCAGCTGACCGACATTTGAGTCATAACTTCTCTTGCCAAATCACAATCCACGCGGCTGGTAGAGCCTCTCATTAGCTAGAGTTGTCTCTCGATCCTGAAAAGACAACGTTGCAATTTTAGTGAATTTTGCAAACTCAATGAGGTAACCGTCATCGATGGTTCACTCAATTCATGCAACACATCATTTCATATAACAAATAATCACATTTTCTTATAACTGATCATGTATCACATTTTTACTTAAGCATAGGCAATTATGCATTTCAATCAATCAACCATACTAAACAAAATGCATATGGAATGTTCATGAGACTCCTTTCCAATTGTTACATTGTTGTGACCGAGTATTTGAATTGTCCCGTATCTATTTTGGATACTGAACTCATTGCTAACTATCCCTTATCCGATGAGGATATAGGGCTCATTGTACATAGTGAGCCTTAGGCTCTTAATCATTGTCTAAGCTTGAGGCTCTTTTCACACTTTGAGCTTTAAGTTCTAATCAGTGGTTACTCTGGTCACAACTGCCATTATCTGATTGTGCACTCATGTATGGAATGCATATATCATAATCAATCAATCAATTCAAGAAACAATTAGTTCTTCCCATTCACATATAAGTAGCACTTCCAATACAGTCCCGAATATAGAACTCCTAGGACAGTCAATTGTTCAGAATCAACACAATCAATTTCACATTCATTCAATCATTTCAAACAGAAATTAAACAAACAAGTAATTAAGTGAGACCGTCTAGGTTACTCACCAGTTACTCCTGAAGCTAATACCTGGAAGTTCCGGCAATGTCTGGAGGTTGATGTTCCAGTTGCTCCTTTATATTAAACACCATACATATATATCACAATTTGTAGAATCATAAATGTTTAATAATGCACATGTATGAAATGAAATATGTATAATGCATGTTCATGACAATCCCGAGTATTTATCCATAAATTTCATCACAAAGTCATTCTCATATCAAAACTCATCTAAGTAAAATTTATACTTAGGTTATGCCTCACTAAAACCATTAAAATCTTTATTCCTTTCTCATTGACTCATTTCAGATTTTTCCAAAACACACTTTTGGGTCTACTGTTCACGTTCAATCAGAAGGTGCAAATGATGTAATTTGGTCATACTCTCTTCTAGAAAAGTTTTCCTCTATGTCTTATTTTTCTATTAACACCAAAATCACTCAATTTAGTTCAGTAATTTGGAAGATATGCCTCAAACATTTTCAGGCTGTTTATATTCAAAAACAGTGTACTGTGCATAACTTCCTTCCAAAAATTAACAATCTTAGAATCAAATTCAGAATTTGATTTCTTCATATAATTTGTATCCCTATGTCTCTACTTTATTCCAAATCAAAGATCATCTCATTTGGAGGTTGGAAGGAAAAGGCATTGCCAAAAAAACCATCGGATGTTCAACACCCCTGAAAACTTCAAAGTCGGTATTATGCAATTCTTCTTCTTCTTTACCAAAATCTCTACTTCAAACCTCCATAACTTTTGATCCAGAACTCCAAAAATTTCAAATTTTATATCAGTGGAAAGTTAAAGAAATATCTACAACTTTCATGAAGCCATTTTGTCAAAATCCATCCAGATCAGTACAATAAATTTATGGAAGTTTCAGATCAAAATTGTAACTCTCTTACTATTCATTCCTAGAAATTTTCAGATTTCATGCCAAATTTTGAGACTCTTAACAGCATAATTAAAATTTGTTGTCTTTATGAAAAATATGTCCATATATCTCTAGTTTAATCCAGATCAAAAATCAGCTCAATTGAACAACTCTAGAAGAAGTTATGGCTAAAACAATGAAGCATATGCAGTGACCATTTTCCAATCCATCATCTTCAAGTTTTTCCAGATTTTCACACCTAACATATTTGTACAAAGATCATCCCTTTCTACTCCATTTCCTTTTCATTCTCCACTCCTTTTCAACTCAATTTCATTTATAAACAATTCATGATCGATGTTTGGTCCTTAACCAAAACAGAACCTATACATTTACCCATTCATTCTTTAATTTACTGCACTCATATAACACCATTATAATGATCATTCTATCTCAACATTATCTCTATAACAATTTATGGGTCTTTAATGATCATAAACATATACAAAAGCAATACATTTACATGAATTTTCATCACCCACGACACACACATAAAAACTCACATAATCAAGTCATCAATCTTAATGTACTCATCATTCTAACTTCATTTAACCATACCCATCATATTTAATACATAACTTACTTGATTTCTCTTCAAAATATTTAAAATCTTAGTCAACCCTAACTCCCAAGCATTCATATGATCTCATCTTCTAAAGATGGATTAGGACACGTAGAAGAGAAGAAAATGAAGAAGAAAAGCAAGTGAAAGACAACTTTTAAAGTGGTCTTTCAATTAAAATGGTGGAGTTTCGTGAGTGGGGAGAGGAGTGGCAAGAAGTGGTGACACTTGTCACTGCCACTTGTCACTTTCCTATGGTTCCAATTAGATCTCTTTTAAAACTAGTTCATGCAACTCAAATTTCTACTCCAATTGTCTCCAAATTTCGATAACATATGTCATTAAATTCCAAAGTCATTAGTAAAAATTTTCACTGCCATTTGATTCTTAATTCTACTACTATTTGTCAATTGTCTTGCCACTTGACATTTTTTCTAATCCAAAATTTACCCAAATTTTCAGAAATTTTCTAAAAATCTCAAAAAATTCTAAATCACTGAATACACTTTTCAAATCAATTTTTCCACATATAAAAACCACAATTCTCCACAAAATACCCAAAATGTCTATGAATGCATGTATAATTATTTTCATGTGCAAAAATTCAATATTCATGAATATGAGGATATTATATAATGCATGAGCATGAAAAATGCATTTCTAAGCTCTCATTAATCACTCATATTTACTATTCTAGCCTCCCAAAGGTAACGGAATGTTACACAAAAGGATCAGAGTCATTAAGATAAAAGTTGAAGCATACTTAATATTATTACTTACATAATAGGTTTATATGAAAGGATGCCATTTTTATCGGCCATTAACAAAGAACTATAAATGGTTGTTATACCACTGACAAGAACAAATGAATCATACTAGAAGACCAAAAAACTATAATAGATAATATGCCTTAGTTCTAATAAATAATATGAAACCTTAAAATGTCATCTGTTCGACTTCCAATAATCCATTCTACATATACAAATAGTTACATTATATATTATTTAAATTTACAATATAAAAAATTAAAATTATTCAATTTAAAGTTATCCTTCAAAGTCTCCAGAACATATCACGTACACTTTAATCTTTAGGTTCTCTTCCAAACAATTAGAGACTTTAAGTAAGATTCCTTCCTTCTAAACCTATTGATTTACGGAGTTCTTTACCGAATTGAATCAACATCCCAATCTCACACCCCTAATTCAACCTTAAACATAACCTTTAAAAACTCTTTGAAAGTTTTTTTCCTAAAATCATTTGAAAATTGATGAAAATTTTCTCTCTTTGAGGATTTTGAATAGGTATGGGGTTTGATGAACACATGTCATGATGTGCATGGCTTATTCGATTTTATATGTGCAAGAAATAAGAAGTAAGAGTCAAGTAATGGGTAACCAAATTTTTGAATAAAAAATGAAATTGGGTTGTTTGGTTTTGTAGTGGGTCTAAGGATGGCACAAGTAAGGTTAGATCAAGATTAGCAGCCTATGACTCGAGTCTGATTTAAACTTTTTTTAGCTCGAGTTTATATTGAAATATGATTCAAGTTAGAATTACTTGCTTGAGTTCAAGCTCGATCAAGCTCCAACAACAGCAACTCGATGAAAGTCTCACTAATACGTAGGGTCGGAGGAGGCTTATCTGTAACTAGTAGAAAAGTTGTTTCCAATACTTGATCAAGCTCCAGTAGTCTGAAAATGTGGCACTATACCACCATCCCTTTTAACAATCACAAGTCCTTTTCTTAGTTTCCCAACGATGAAGTTACAAAAACCAATATAAAAGCCAGAGTACCAAATCAACCACAATAATATGTTTATATATTCTACCAGACGAAAGACAAAGATCATAATTGCGAATATAGAAATCGCAATAATTCCTTTTCTATGCTTGATGTTGCTAACTCACTTGTTCACAGCTAATGCTTTTTGTTCGAGCCTTGTAGTGCTTGTTAATGTTGTTCAAGTCTCTCTGTCATTATCATTGGTGTTTTCTTCCCATTTGAAGGCTAGAAGAGAGTATCATTAATATAGAAAGAAGTTTGATATTTGGTTCATGAATCTTAAACCTGAGCCTAGTCTAAAACTTGAATTAAAAAACAGCCTAAATTTGATTTAGAACACGATCAACTCAAACTAAGTCTGTTAATTTCAAGACTAACGAAACTTAAACTTTTTTATCATCTCTAAATGGGTCGAATTATTTAATGGCCAGAACAGAATGGTGAGAAATTAGTCCTTCTTAACAGTTAATAACAACAATTAATACAAGAACAACCTTCACAAAATAAGAGGATATCTTACAAAATTTTTAAAATATTTAGAGTTTTATGGAATTAGCATAGCTATAAAAAAATTGATGTCCTTTATCCTTTTAAAAAATATTTTTTACTTTAAATTTTCTAAAAAATATTTTGTAGTACTAAAATTTTTGTAAAAGTAACTTTCTATTGAGTTTTTATTAAATCACTTTTTATAAAATCAATATTAAAATATGAATCCTACAATTTTTTAATATAAGATTGTGTAGAATATTTTAGAAACTTTTAATAATAAATAATTTTAAAAATAAAATAAAATTAAAAAATATTCACCCCCTTTTTATTCAACGCAGGAAATCGGGGAAAAACGGTCAGGTGGATCCTCCAATCATCCACGCCTGCATCTCCACTACTTGCAATTCAATTTCCAACACAAACTTTGAATAATAATTAGACGCAACCGCAACGCCCTCAAAGCCTCATATCTAATACGACATCCGTTTACTCCCCTTTAAAATGAACCGCCGCTCAAAATTTTAACAGAACTATCATTTTCTCTTCTCAGCGACACAGAGAGCAAAGCCCGGCCCGAACCTGAAAGGAAAATAGAAATGGGCAAAGATCTCAGCGATGACCAGGTCTCGTCGATGAAGGAAGCGTTCACGCTGTTCGACAGTGACGGAGACGGCAAGATCGCTCCCTCGGAATTAGGAATCCTTATGCGCTCTCTTGGGGGAAACCCTACCCAAGCCCAACTCAAGTCCATAATCGCCGAGGAAAAACTAACCGCTCCGTTCGATTTCCCTAGATTCCTCGATATCATGGCCAAGCACATGAAACACGAACCCTTCGATCGCCAGCTTCGTGATGCATTCAAGGTGCTTGATAAGGACTCCACAGGTTACGTGTCCGTAGCGGATCTGCGTCACATTTTGACCAGCATTGGTGAGAAGTTGGAACCGGCGGAGTTCGATGAGTGGATCCGGGAAGTTGATGTCGGGTCGGATGGCAAGATCCGATACGAGGATTTTATAGCTAGGATGGTCGCTAAGTGATTGTTTCTACGATTGGGTTGCATAACTTGGGCGTGTGAATTTGGGTAAGCTTTTGGTTTCTTAGTTCGAGAAATTAGGGTTTGTTTGTGGTGTAATGAGTAATGATGCGATTTCTGCTTGAAAACCGTTATGTAATGGTAATCTTGTTCCTTGTTAAGGATTTGGTGTTTTGTTTATAGTAACTTGTGTAATCATCATTTGGGATTTTGCTTTCTCGTGATTAATTGGCGATTTTCCTGGTGTTTTAATTATTGAGAACAGTGGAGCTTTTTTTTTTACCCCCCTATCTTAGAATGCTAATATTTACTGCTAATATTTACTGACAATTGAGGATGAATCAAATGCCTAGTATTTGGTGGCTTAGTTTTTTGAGTCTCAATCTCTGCAGTTCCAAGGATTTATACTTACTCTAACCACGAGATGCATTAATGTCTTAGAAGTTTGAACATGACATGTTTAAATTCAGAAACTTGGAAGATAACTCGATCCACTGTGCATATAATCTGAAGATTGGGTTTATGAACCTTGTTGCCCGAGTTTGCAATTTTTGTAGAGTTTAATGTTGTTAAGGTGTAACATCGTCTTTTAGCATCAGGTACGGAGATTGGCCAACTTTGGTGTCTTTGCATGGTCATGTGTTTGAAGATTGTACTCAGTTCTGGTGACAGCCCCCTTGTCATGAACTTGAGGATTGAATAATCTAGCCTAATGCTCCGCCGCAAATACGAAGTGCGGCGAGAAATGGATTGTGACGGTGGCCATATTGGTTTTATTGAGCTAATTCAGTTCAGGATTGAATTAAGTTGCAAGACTACGTTTTCTCGCATCTTCGCAGAAGTCTGCAGCGTGAGTATTCCCGAGAGATTTAAATGCAAATGATATTTGCCTTAACGCTCAATGATATTGCTTCAGTTAAGTCATCTACGTAGTGTTTGGTTAGTGTCTCCAAGGGTGGAGACGGATGACAGAGACACAAAAGTCCTGTCCCCTAACCTGTTTGGTTGCTGTCTCCACCTAATTTTGTCCCGACTCCAGAGACAGGGACATTAAATTCTTGTGACTTTCATGACTGTGGCACAGAAATGAGGGGACGGAGACAGAAACCAAAGATATTGGTGAAATGTCAAAAATACCATCCCCTTAAATGCTAAAACAAAACACATCTCTCAAACCTATTAAGTAATAATAATAATTTAATTAATTATATTATAATTAATTAATTATATTATAATTAATCAATTAATTATAATATTTAAATTAATTCATAATTATATTTTAATTAAATATAATATAATGTAATTAAATAATCATAAT
>JANZXR010000171.1:33842655-33856577 GCA_027575705.1 Erythroxylum echinodendron
ATTCAACAAACCAAGGGAATTTTCTAGAATTACTAAAATTCATAGCTTCTAACAATGAAGAAATTAGAAATGTTGTTTTAGGGAATGCTCCTGAAAATGTCAAACTTACATCACCCGATATTCAACGTGATATCGTTAATGCAGCTGCATTTGAGACAAAAAAGGCCATTATTTTAGATATGGGTGATGATTTGTTCTCTATTTTACTGGATGAATGTCGAGATGTGTCAGTAAAAGAGCAAATGAGAATCGTCATTCTATGTGTTGATAGTTTTGGATGTGTCATTGAAAGATTTCTTGGTCTTGTGCATGTACGTGACACAAGTGCGACTTCACTTTTAAAAGGTATCAAGTTATTATTCTCTAACTATGGCTTGAGTATTGCTAGCTTGAGAGGTCAAGGAGCTAGTAATATACGAGGTGAATTTCAAGGTCTTAAAAGTCTAATTTTGAAAAAAAAATCTTGTGCTTACTACATCCATTGTTTTGCACATCAACTTCAGCTTACACTTGTTGTTGTTGCTAAAAAGCATTTAAATGTATGTTCCTTTTTCAATACTATTACTCATTTGTGCAATGTTATCGGAGGATCTTGTAAGCGCAGGGATATGCTTCGAGAAAAACAAATGGAGAAAGTGCTCGTAGGAATTTCACAAAGGGTGATAGAAACTGGGTGAGGGTTGAATCAAGAAATGACACTGAAAAGACCCGAAGATACTCGTTGGGGTTCTCATTTTAGTACGCTCATTAATTTGCTACATTTATTTTCTTCTGTTATTGAGGTTCTTAAGTTTATTGGAGAAAATGGGAATGGTGATTCACAAAGGGCTGAAGCTATTGATTTAATTAATATTATGCTTCGCTTTGAATTTCTCTTTGTGTTGCATCTTATGATAAAGATCTTGGGAATCACAAATGGGTTATCTCAAGTTTTACAGAAAAAAGATCAAAATATAGTGAATGCAATGCATTTGGTTAAAGTCTCAAAATGTTATTTGCAACAAGTTAGAGATGATGGTTGGGAGTCTTTATTGAAACAAGTCATTGACTTTTGTGGTAAAAATAATGTAAGTGTGACAGATATGCAAGATATGTTTATAGTTAGAGTGAGATCAAGGTGTAAAAGCGAAGACATGATGCATCTTCATCACTATCGTGTTGAGCTTTTTTATTCTGTGATTGACATGCAACTTCAAGAGCTTAACAATCGATTTGATGAAGTCAATACAAGTTTTCTTTTTTGTATGGCATGTCTTGATCGTAAAGACTCATTTTCTGCATTTGACATGGATAAATTGATTGAACTTGCAAAATTCTATCCATCAGAGTTTCCTCCTATTGCTTTAATTGAACTTGAATATAAACTTGGGAATTTTATCATCGGTGTACGTATGGATAAGAATTTCTCTGAATTGAGTAGAATTGGAGACCTTACTAAGAGAATAGTGGCTACAAGAAAGTATCATGTATTCCCTTTGGTTTATTTGTTAGTCAAATTATCACTACTTTTACTAGTTGCTACAATCACAATGAAAAGAGCTTTTTCGCAATGAAAATTATCAAGAATTCGCTTCGTAATAAAATGAGAGATGATCTATTGAATGATTATTTAGTGATTTACATTGAAAGAGATGTATTTGTAAATATTGAAAATAATCTTATTATGAAAAGATTTCAATTTATAAAAAGTAGGAGAAGATTATTGTAATTTTAGTTATTTTATATTTTTAATAAAACTTTATTTTTTATTTAAATTTGATATAAATTTTTTTTTTGTAAAATCTATATTTTGTTTCAACCTCCTGTCTTAAATTCCGGGCTCTCACTTTACCGATTTGTACATCACAAATCCGACAAAATTTTATCACTCATCACTCTCTTTCTGCAAAAGCCTACAGTTTGGAAGCGATTTTCAGCTTTCAATGTTGTAGTTACAATGGAAGCTACTTCTTTAACCCTTCGTTGTGCCTTCATATTCTTCACAGCTCTGTTTCTTTTATTCCTTTCATGGCACCCTCTAAACAACGCAGACATCTTTTATACCTCTTCCAAGAACCGTATTCGTACCAAGTTCAGTTCAGTTTTAGAGCATGGATTCCACAAACCTAAAAACGACTTGAAAGACAAACCAAGCCACCCACTAGACCCTCTTACCGTACAAGAAATCAACAAGGTTCGGACAGTTCTCTCATCGTACGAGCCGTTTTTGTCTAACTTCCCAGCTCTTCACTCAGTATCTCTTGATGAACCAGATAAGGACAGTGTTCTTGGCTGGAGAAAAGGCCATCCACTTCTTTCGAGGAAAGCTTTGGTGATTGCATTATTGAATGGCCAATCCCACGTCCTCTCCGTGGACTTGGATTTGGGCCGAGTCGCTAGTCACATCATTAACCCAACTTCAGGCTACCCAATGGTGTCCATGACCGATATTTCCACGGCGGTAAGGGTGGCACTTTCTCATCGACAATTGAACATATCCGCCGCCCGAAGGGGACTCTCGTTATCGGAGCTGACGTGTATCACGCCGTCTCCGGGATGGTATGGGGCCGGTGAAGAGGTTAGGAGAATCATTAAGGTCCAATGCTTCTTGAGCCAGGGTACAACGAATTACTACATGAGACCAGTGGAAGGGCTAACCTTAACAGTGGATATTGACAAAAAGGAGGTGGTGAAGTTTATTGACACAGGCTTCGGAATTCCGGTTCCGAGGGCTACTTACACTGAGTATCGTTACGAGGCTCAAGAAAAGCAACCAGACATGGAGCCCATCAATCCAATATCGTTGGAGCAACCGAAAGGTCCAAGCTTTACTGTTGAAGATGGACATATAGTGAAATGGGCAAACTGGGTGTTCCATTTAAAGCCCGACCAACGAGCAGGCATGGTGATATCACGTGCCACTGTAAGGGACTCGGAGACTGGTGAGCTGAGGAGTGTGTTGTATAAAGGGTTCGCTTCAGAATTGTTCGTACCATACATGGACCCTGACGAAAACTGGTACTTTAAGGCATATATGGATGCTGGTGAATATGGTTTGGGGATAACGGCAATGCCACTGGTGCCTCTAAATGATTGTCCAAGAAACTCGTATTATATGGATGGGACATTTGTGTCGTCGGACGGAAAGTCTTTTCTGCAGCCAAACATGATTTGTTTGTTCGAACGGTACGCTGGTGATGCTAGTTGGCGTCACTCTGAGATCCCTGTCTTTGGTTTAAAGGTGGGCGACTTTCTTGATGACTCCTTATGGACCATCTACAATTTACTGCATAGAAAGTGACTTCTTTTTGTGTGCTGTTTCCGGAAATTTGGTGTTTGCTTCAAGTGCTTTCTGCATATGTAGCTAATTGGTCTCCCACATCTACTTAGCATGTGATACATGAGTTCTGCTACCTAATATTAGCTTTTGTTTGCTTCCATTTTTAAATTACCTAAAACCATATGCTAATAAAGCTCAGTTTGGAACAGATTAGAGAAGCAAGATCAAAGGTTACACTTGTGGCTCGAATGGCTGCATCAGTGGGGAATTACGACTACATCTTTGATTGGGAATTCCAAACTGACGGCTTAATTCGCATTAAGGTAAATTTCATGTAGAGTATCTGCAATTTATCTACCCAAGGACTGACACAAACTTCATTATTAGATACTTATACAGAAGATGTCTTATGTTCTAAGCCATTGTGATGCAGGTATCACTTTCAGGGATGTTGATGGTAAAAGGGACACCTCACGAAAATGTATACCAAATACCTTACGCAGAAAAAACAAGAGGCCCTTTAGTTTCGGAAAATGTTATTGGTGTTGTTCATGATCATTTCATCACCTTCCATCTTGACATGGACATTGATGAACCCAACAATACGTTTGTTAAGGTGAATCTTGTCAAGGAAGAGACTTTTCCAGGGGAATCACCCAGAAAAAGCTTGTTAAGAGCCAAGAGTCATGTAGCCAAAACAGAGGATGATGCACGAATTAAGCTTAAGCTCTATGACCCTTCAGAATTTCATGTAATTAACCCTTCAAAACGATCTAGGCTGGGAAATCCAACAGGGTACAAGGTTGTCCCTTCAGGGAATGCGGCTAGCTTGCTTGATCACCTTGATCCTCCACAGATAAGAGCTGCTTTCACAAACAATCAGGTACTTCCAGCAAAAAACATTCCAGTTTCTAATAAATTTTGTTGCTATATGTAGTAATGAATTTTATCTTTTAGATATGGGTGACACGATATAACAGGACTGAACAATGGGCTGGTGGACTTCTTACATATCAAAGTAAGGGAGACGACACACTAGCTGTTTGGTCACGAAGGTAGTAGAAGTACCTATAGATTTATACAACATACGTATTCAAATGCCGTTAAGCAACAAAATGGTCAGTGACTTTGCCTATTATTTACAGGAACCGTGACATTGAGAATAAGGATATTGTGGTTTGGTACACGCTAGGGTTCCATCATATTCCATGTCAGGAAGATTTCCCTGTAATGCCAATGGTGTCATCAAGCTTTGACCTAAAGCCCGTCAATTTCTTTGAAAGAAATCCAATTCTTAGAGCTCCACCCATGTTAGAAAAAGACCT
The DNA here is from genome assembly GCA_027575705.1 of Erythroxylum echinodendron. Classification (NCBI taxonomy): domain Eukaryota; kingdom Viridiplantae; phylum Streptophyta; class Magnoliopsida; order Malpighiales; family Erythroxylaceae; genus Erythroxylum; species Erythroxylum echinodendron. The sequence goes on from JANZXR010000171.1 coordinate 33,847,240, forward strand.
ACCGGTTTGCCAGCCATCAGCCTCCTTTTGGTAGTCGCGTATTTACCCCTTATTTACCTGAGTCCCATGACATAGTATCTTGGAACCTTTTGTGAAGTCTGAATTGGTAATTACAACAAGACTTGGTCATGTTGCACCTCGGGATTTAAAGAAATGAAGTTGGACAGTGCTCAACTGGGATGGGGTTCTCTCTTCACCTTTCAAAACACATGAATGAAGTCTCGCCCAAGTTGCAATTCATAAAGCTAAGGTGCTGCTATACTTTTCTATGTGAGGCCATTATATTATCTCCAAGCTCCTGATTAGACCAAAAAGCATTCAGGAAAAAGCTTCAGTTGTGGCATTTCAAAACACCAAGTGTTCCCTTCATTAACTTCTTTTCCTTAATTATTACATGATTACATTATGGCATTTTTGTCGTGTTCAATTGTTATTTTCAAGTTACAATTAAGTCTCCGTTCCTACCGGGCTCGAAATAGAGACATTTATAGGGTAGTCTAGGGAAGACTGCTTTCTATTTGTTTTTACCCTTGGATATGTATTAGATCAATGAGGCCTAGAGTAAAATATTATGCAGCCTGACTTGTTGGTTTTGTCTCCACGTTTATCTTTTAAAAGACGGATAGTATTGATTATTTGATGGTACCATTTCAAAAGTTTCTTTAGCCCAACCCCAGTTCAGAGTCAGATATTGCCGGTTGTATCGGAATCAACCACGCTGCACTATCCAAGTAAATCTAAACTAAAGAAATGCACGTCTGTGGCTGTTGTCGCCCGCAGGGATCAGCCAACACGTACATAGCGACAGCGACCTTGGGTTCCATTTAGGCTTTTAACTCCGCCACTATTATGTCTTTTAAGTGAACCTTTTTTTGAATGCACCAATAAATATCTAGTCACTTTGTTAAAATCGAGTCTTGTACATAATATACTTCAAAATGCATACAAACACACTATGACAGTAAATTACACAAATGTTCAGCAGTGATGCAACATTATAAGAAATTGAGATTGTTTGCACTTTGCAGATTTGTTTTCAGGAAAGAAAAAAGGAAAATCAAGATGGTAGGTAAATATAGGGAGCCAAAATGTATAACTCCTGTAAGGACAGAAACCAAAAAAAAGAAGGAAAAAGGAAAAAAAGAAAGGAATAGACCCATTTTGGAGATGGTAAAGGAAACAAATCAGTGATGATCAAAGACCAGACAAACAACAGATCTTTCACATGGACGGCATAGGTAGACCGCTTTATGTAGGATGTTTTGTCATCTCTTTATACACAATATTCACTTTGCATTACGAAACCTTAAAGAAACGAAATTTTGTGCAAGTAAACTTCACAATAACCACTTTGAGTAAGAAATCATGACCATGAATTTTGTCAAATAGAACCTTACACAAAATTTTATTTTCCCTTTCCATTAAGCTGAAAATGCAAATATCATAATTTTGTTCAAATGGGAAATTTAATCATTCTTTGGTACATAAAAGTTCAAAAATGAAACCATTGAGAGAACATGGACCAAATGCAAGAAAATTATATTTAATCTATTGACAACTAAGGAGTGCTTGATTGATGTGTTTGGGAAGGGGTTAATAGGAAAAGAATGAAAAGTGAGTAGTTAGTTGTTGGTTATTATTATAGGGACAATACTTTCATATCCCACTTTTAAGGAATTCTCCGTACTCTCTATTTAGTAAAGTAATGAAACTCATTTCTTAGTAGTAACTCTTTATTACAAAATATTTTAATAATAATAATAAATTAAAATATAATTAATTACAATATAATTAATTTAAATATTATTAATTAATTAATCACATTATAATTAATTAAAATATAATTAATTAGAATATAATTAATTAAAATATTACCTTATAATTAACTAAAATATAATTAATTAATTCAAATAAAACTAATTAAAATATAATTATTCATTAATTAAAATATTGTAATTAATTAATTAATTAAAATATAATTCATTCATAAATTAAAATATTGTAATTAATTAATAAATAATAATTAATATAATATAATATAATATAATTAAAATATAAATTAATTATAATATTTTAATTAATTAATATATTATAATTAATTAATTACAATATAATTAATTAAAATATAACAAATTTTATTTTAATATATTTTACGAATTAAATATTGCCAATAATAATAGTAATTATTCATTTCTCTTAATCGATCATTATAATTTATAATGATAAAATTTATTTCTGAATCAACAAATAAAGCAAAATCAATTAAATACGTATTGCGTGGAAAAAAAGAAGACAGCAATCATCAATATGTACTAAAAGTAGGGATCATTATTTTTACCAATGTTTCTATTAAATATAGACTCTGTATAAATATAAAAATCAGATATAGTAAATGTAAAAATATTAAATAAAATATAGAGGCGTCGTGACTCGTGAGCATCGAATACATCGGAAAAATGAGTTCAATCTGCTGATGCTGCTACTACTAGAGATTCGTGCTTGGATCTCTTTAGTCTTTACACCTTAAGCTCTCCCAAGTTCGCAGCCTGAACCGAGAGCAAACATCTAATCCAAACAAAAGGCGACAACTAGAGTGGAACCATGACATCCTTCCGCCGAACAAATATCTGTTATTATTATTCTGTTTTTACCCTAAAAACATACATAAATAAATGCTCATAAAATAAGGTAATAAATTTCAAGGTAAGTTTGACACGCGATCACTAAAGTTACGAACTTAAGTTGATCACTTCACTATCTACTTGCCGTCCCATCTTTTTCTTGACATTTCCGCTCTAAAGTACTTTCGTTCTCTTCTCCCCTATCCTCTTTATCTTTTTTCTTCCACTTCCATATCTCCACCTCAGTCACAATCTAACCAGCTCTCAAACCCAAAAGCAGCAATGGAGTCAAGAAACTTCCTCCGATTCCTCCTTGTTTTTATCACCGCAGCACTTGTCTTATTAATCACATGGCTTCATCTTCCTTATGCCCCTCCACCAGATGACTCGGACCTCCTTGACTGCACCACCAATTCTCCTTGGTGCACCACCAAGAACCGGTTTCAGTACTCCAAGAGACCACACACCACACCCGCTCAGAGTTTCCTCAAGAAACCTAACAAACCAGCACACCGCAGCCATGAATTAGACACCCCCCAACACCCTCTTGACCCTTTAACTGTTCAGGAAATCAACAAAGTACGTAACATCATGAAATCGCATCACCTTTTTAAATCAGCACCTTTCGCTATACACTCTCTAGTGTTGGAAGAGCCTGACAAAACCCTTGTTCTGAGATGGCAAAAAGGCGACCCATTGTTGCCGAGGAAGGCTGCTGTGGTCGCACGTGTCAACGGTCACTCGCACGTGCTAACGGTGGACCTTAATACCGGTGAGATCACCATTCAGGAGACGGGGCCTCTCTCCGGCTACCCTACTATGACCATAGAGGATATGACGTCAGCAACTTCGGCCCCGCTTTCAAACGCTGATTTTAACCGTACAATCATTGAGCGTGGGGTGGATCTCAAGGACCTTGCGTGTCTGCCCATTTCCTTGGGTTGGTTTGGTAAGAAAGAAGAGAACAGGAGGTTGATTAAGGTGCAGTGCTACTCCATGAAGGACACCGCAAACTTCTACATGAGGCCAATCGAAGGGTTGACTGTTTTACTGGATATGGACACTAAACAAGTGGTGGAGATATCTGATAAGGGTAAGAAGATTCCGATACCCAAGGCTGCTGACACTGATTACCGTTATTCTACAGTGGACGTCAATCAACGGATGAGAATGATCAATCCCATTTCACTTGAGCAACCAAAAGGTCCCAGCTTCACTGTAGAAGACGGGCACATTCTGAAGTGGGCAAACTGGGAATTTCACCTAAAACCCGACCCGAGAGCTGGAGTGATAATTTCTCGAGCTAAGGTCCGTGACCCGGATAGTGGGGAGATGAGGAACGTGATGTACAAAGGGTTCACTTCTGAATTGTTTGTACCTTACATGGACCCCACTGATGCGTGGTACTTTAAGACGTATATGGATGCCGGTGAATACGGGTTCGGGTTACAGGCTATGCCGCTTGACCCGCTTAACGATTGTCCCCGTAACGCATATTATATGGACGGCGTGTTCGTCGCCGGTGATGGTACTCCATATGTTCGGTCAAACATGGTATGCGTGTTCGAGAGTTACGCTGGTGACATCGGGTGGCGACACTCAGAGAGCCCAATTACAGGCATGGAGGTAACCGAATATACTCGAAAAAAACCAAAATTTTAACAGTATTCAAAAGATTTTCTTTTGGGTACTAGATATTTAGCTACTTTGGCCGAGTGAATGGCATTGAATTGATACGTCAACCGTTCATATTGATTGTTGTTTCCTTTGTAATTTGTCTTTTGCAGATTAGAGAGGTAAGGCCAAAGGTGACGCTTGTGGTTAGAATGGCAGCGTCGGTCGCCAACTATGACTATATTGTAGATTGGGAGTTCCAAGCGGACGGACTAATCAGGATTAAGGTAAGTGATTATACTGCGAATCTCCAAACAGGTGGACTAATCAGGATTGAGTTAAGTGATTTTACTGTTGAAGAATCTTTTCACAGGTCCCACTAATCACGTTTGAATATTTATCATTGTACATATGTGTGCAGGTGGGACTTAGTGGCATCTTGATGGTGAAGGGCACATCATACGTGAACATGAACCAAGTGACAGGACAGGATAATCTATATGGCACGCTTTTGTCCGAAAATGTAATTGGTGTCATACATGACCACTACATCACCTTCTACCTTGACATGGACATTGATGGCTCTGATAATTCCTTTGTGAAAGTAAATATTCAGCGGCAACAGACCTCACCAGATGAATCTCCGAGAAGAAGCTACTTGAGAGCTGTGAGGAATGTGGCCAAAACAGAGAAGGACGCACAAATTCAACTAAAACTTTATGAGCCGTCAGAGTTCCATGTAGTCAACCCGACTAAAAAGACACGGGTCGGAAACCCTGTTGGGTATAAGGTGGTTCCTGCAGGAACAGCCGCTAGCTTGCTAGATCATTCGGACCCTCCGCAGAAACGGGGTGCATTTACAAATAATCAAATATGGGTAACCCCATATAACAGGACTGAGCAATGGGCCGGTGGGTTGTTTGTGTACCAGAGTCAAGGTGAAGACACCCTTGCAGTATGGTCTGACAGGTGCCAATTTAAGTCCTTCATCACACACACATAATTTAATTTATTCAACAAGCCACATATTATGACTTTCTTTTTTCTTTTTTTTTGGGCAGGGATCGTCCAATTGAGAACAAAGATATTGTAGTTTGGTACACGCTAGGCTTCCATCACGTACCATGCCAAGAGGACTTCCCAATTATGCCAACTGTGTCATCAAGTTTTGATCTAAAGCCAGTCAATTTCTTCGAGAGCAATCCAATCCTTCGGATACCACCTAACGTCGACAAAGATCTACCTGTTTGCAAGCATGCAGCTGATGCTTGACAAGAAAATTCCAATCCTTGGGGGGGACTGTGCGTGTAATTTATAGTAACACTAAAATATGCTCATCATGCCACCGTTTGCAAGAAAATTCCAATCCTTGGGGGGGACTCTGCATGTAATCTATACTAAAACTAAAATATGCTCATCATGCCACCGTTTGCAATCAATAGAGTTACAGGTTCAGTGATGGAAATTTACTCACGTATCATATCAAAATCTTTTGAAAGAAAATCGTTTCCGTCAAATTCCTTCCAAACTATTTATAAATATCATCACGACGAGCACAAGCATCATCAAAATCATCTTAAATCGTTGGTCGCTGACGAAGCTCGCAAAAAGAAAATAAAGTTGAGTAGTTTATTAATGCTCCACAATTAGTAAGAGTACAAAGGGCAGGGATGTTATTGGGAAGTGTCCGTACTTAATTGCAACAGCTGATAATAAACTCGTTTACCTGAATTAGTGTTCTAGTCGGGGCAGCTATTTATCTTGTACATTTTCTATATATACAAAGGTTGTAATTTGTTTTCTTTGTAAAATCATAATCAAAAATTTTTCCATAATTCCCTTGGTTTTCTATTAGTAGGTAAGCTACCCCTTGTTTACCAAATTGTTCATAGTATCGAGAAATTAGGTTGGAATCTGATTCCGACTGCTGCAGAATAATTATAAAATTTTTTCGCAATTTTTGATTTTTCGAAAACTAATATCTCTTAAATTTTATAAAATGATTAATACAAATCATAACAATGCTGAAACTTAATTTATACTTTATTTCGAAGCTTGATCTTTATCTTGTTGTATCCTTCGAATCGTTACCGAAATCGATCCGTTTTAAGCACCGTAGCCGCACAAATGTTTGGCCTTTAACGGTATCCATAGAATGAGTTGAGAGAACTCTATAACGCTTATAGAAGGAGTCAAGCAAGAAGTGCCTGCTCCATAAAGCTTAAGCCTATCTATAACAAGTTCTAGGCATTTTGGTAATTTCATTGAAATTAAAATCTAATTTCAATTAAACTTTAATTAGAATTATAAATCATTAAAATTAAAATCTGATTTCAATTAAACTTTAACTAGAATTATTTATAATTCTAATTAAATACCAAATTTGTCTAAATAAAACCCAATATCTCATATGGATCCTTATTTATTAAATATCTCATATTTAATTGTAAAGTTTAAAATCATAAAGTTTCTTAAACTTTACAATCAAGTCCAACTTGATTAAATTAACTTTGTTCTCTTCAACTCATTCTATATATGAGACCCATTTGGTTTCCAAATATGTTGACAATGATTATAAATTCTAATTCTAATTCATGATTAGAATTAGATAAATTAAAGATAAATTAAAACTCCTTTTAATTTATCTTTAATTTTCTAATTAAAAATTTATAATCATAGATCAAGATTGGCGTGTAGTAACACATCATGACCACCCAAATATTTAAGAATGTCAAAGTAGTTTTCACTAACCTTTTTTCTTGCGTAATTTTTCTGTATAATTCAATCCTTTTATCAACCAATGTGTTAATTAGACATAGAGTATGGAATTAATGTCTATTCTATTTTGAGTCAAATCATATTAGTTTTCTCCCATTAGCTATTGTTTCAATTAATGATATTTGTAAACTATTTACAAAATGTCATTCCACCTTGGTCATAGATTTTCCGAATCAATATTAATCAAGAACAACGGAACATTCTCCCTAATTACTTCAGTTGATGAATCCTATCTTGATCACTCATCTACTCCATATAGTTCATGCTATATCCACCAACTATCGATTAAATGACTCATTATTAAATATATCATAAGTAGTATCAAAACATAGCAATCCTCATACAGGATAACTTTGATGACCTCAAGTCAAAGGATCACTTATACAATTATCACAATGAGAATTTCATAGACATACAAGTAATGTTCCAAATGGATTTCACATATCAGGCCTGTTCAGTGAACTTTTTCTCTATTAAGCACCCACATGTTTGTTTAAGTATCTTTATACTTTAGCTTATGAGATCGACTGATTATTTCATAAGGAAAAACAAAACATGTGCTAGTCTTTTTACGTTCTATTAATGTCCAATCTTAAGAGAACAATGACTAAGAATGTTTAAGAATAATACATATATGCAATATGAATCTCATAATTATAATCTCCTTATAATTTCATTTCCAATGTATAATTATCCTATGGATTTTATCATAAAAATGTACAAGATAAAGAATGCCTTTAAATAATTTGTCATTAAACTACAACCAACGCGATTGACTGTAGGGTATAAACTAACAATATCCTACTTGCACTAAGCCAATCATTTAAGTATCTCATACCATATCACCATATACGATTATTCTACTACTGGGGTAGTAGCTTAATGAGAGAATTCTACAAGATTCTCTATAGTGAGCACTTGATTAAATCTTACAACTCCCATCTTAATTATCATGATAATTAAGAAATTTTGCCTAAACACATTCTTGGATCTTTGATGAGACATTAGCTCCTTATGCATGCCCAATGGCTCTAATGTTCTACAGTACATTACTGTCTTCAACAATGCAAAGAAACTCTATCCATTTCACAAAAGAACTTGTTGATTCGATTAATCGTTTCCATTAAATGAAAAATGTATTATGGATTAATTAGTAACCAATTGCTATATTGGAGCATTTCCAATCCTAAATGATATTGTTCTAAGGAAATAAATCTTAATTAGAATTTACTTTTAAAGTTATATCCTTATCATCTTGAGGTCAAATATCAACTCACACATAGAATAGTAGATATCTTTAATAATTCATAAGTATCTGATATCTCAAATACTAAATATCTTTGGTATATTATCTATATACTTGGACTTAGAATAAGTTAACAATGTCCAATCTATCTCTATAGATCTAATTTCCAAAATTAAGTTGTTATCTTTTTCTATCCAACTAGAGTTGTTCTTAGACAATTATAAGTTTAATAATTGAAAGTTTAGAACTGTTGTTCTCTATGAGTAATATGTCTCTACATACTCTCATTGAAGAGGACAATTATACTCTCACTAACCTTCTTGTAGACGTGATAAATTCACAATTATCTGCAAAACAAACTCTTTGAATTCATCATGAAAGTGAATCTTTTAATATCTTGTAGCCTTTTAACTATACATTAAATGTATCATTAAAGATTACATGTATTGTCATGAGATTTGAACTTTTCAAACTTCATCTTACTCCCATGATCACTTATCTTGAGAACCATTCTCCTATAAGTATACATTGAAATAAAAAATTTGTACAACATATTTGTAAGAATATATCCAACTTTTGGATATCTCTTAACCTTTTAATACTTAATTTAGTTCTAAGCTAAATGGATAATACATGCTTTAGCTAAGCATCACATCCTTAAATCACTAACTTTAACTATTTCAAAGGCTTAGCAATTCATATCTAATATGAAATCTTGCTAATTGATTCAATTGGAGCTATGGAAGGTAAGTCATTATACTAGGCATTGCTATAAAAGAAATATTGTTGCATCATACAATATCTTATATTGTATTTTACTCCTTACATAAATCTATACTCTTATGAATTTAGTTGTGAAGGTATTCACCAAAGCATCTCATTCCTTATAGATAACTGAAAATATAAAACTCACCTCAATGATCACATCAAAGTGCTTCAGCATTCTCAATGCTTAATTTCTACTTAGATTTAAAAAATTTAAATTTTTCAAAATTTTAAATGAACATTTCATTTAATACATATGACTATATCACATAAAGTCATTAGTAATATAATAAAATATAATATTATCCTTTTAT
>JANZXR010000171.1:33856677-33870323 GCA_027575705.1 Erythroxylum echinodendron
ATTATTATTATTATTATTATTATTATTATTATTATTATTATTATTATTATTATTCTTGTTGTTGTTGTTGTTGTTGTATCTGAAATTATAGAGTTGCACTACATCAACGATAAAAAGGTTATTCTACTTAAATGCAAATGGATTGATCTAATTGACATGAAATTGGACGGGCATATTACTAGCATAAATGTTAGTAAGACATGGTATGATAATAATCTTTATGTCCTTGTAACTCAAGTCAAATAAGTTTTCTACGTCAACGATACTGTATTGGGTCGCAATTGGAAAGTTTTTCAAAAGTTTCAATAAAGGAATGTCTTTGATTTTTGTGAAAGGGATATTGGTGAATTAAATGAAGATGCTGATGAAATCTATCAAGATAGTGGATTGGAGATCAATAACAAAGGAATTATAGTAGAAGATGTAGATATATCTTCATTCCATAGAAGAGATGTCGAGCCAAATAAAGTTTAACTGGATGAAATCCAATCTCATCTTATCTTACAAACAGATGAAGACTATACTCAGGATGACTTCAACGACAATGACGATATATTGCTGGAATATATTAGTGATGAACAAACATCTACTTAATGATGATGACTTTCTTCACCTTGATGATGATGATTGAATGTAAGTTTCATTATTTGTATTGTTTCAAATGTTAATAACATAATTATAGGTCTTATGTTGTAGTTATGTTTATTTACGATGACTATAAGCATATTTTTAATGTTTCGGTTATGTTTTGCGGTAGTTGACGATTTTTTGTATTTGTTGTCTATTTTCTAATATTATTGATGTTGTTCAATTTTACATAGGTTTATTACAATGGCACGTGGTCGTAATAATGGCACGTGGTCGTAATAAAGGAAAGAGGGTGGTTATGTGTGATAAAGTTTCTCCAACGGAAGAACCAGCAATTGCATCATTGCATGAGGAAAGTCAACAACAACAACCTTTACCAACATCGTCTGTTAGTCATAAAGGATCTTCAGGTTTGTTATTGATAACCAAACATATATACATTTATGTCTCGTTACATGTTTAGTATGTTTTAATCATTATGTTGTTTTTTTAGGTTCCAATATTGGCCTCAGAAAATGAGGTAGAGGAAAGACAAAAGGCGTTGAGTTGCAACGAATGAATGTTGCAATAAATTTCAAGTTATCAGTGACTATTTACCCGATACAAGGGCTCCTAGTTGATAAGATCCAAGCAGCAAAATTGGCTAGTGGTGTTGTTATTCAGAGTAAGTTGCCTTGCCTTCAGCATGTTAGGTAGTTGAAGGAAGACAACTGGTTGAAAAATGCTTTAGATAAAGTTTCGGTATTATTTCAATTCATTTCATTATAAGTATTGCAATTTTACTTAACTAAATTAATAACTTATTTAATACGTGTTTTCACAGATGAAGCTCAATATTGTAGATATCGAGCAGCCTGAGGTTCAAGCAGTGTTAGTTCACTGCTGAAACAAAGGGTGAAGGATTACCACTATCGACTACACAAATATTATCGGTCTTTCCCTTCCGATAAAGATGCCAGGAGGCATGTGTCAGAAAGGGAGCTGAAGAAAATTGGAATAAATTATGTAATTATTGAGCTTCACCGCAATTTAAGGTTTGTTTTCTTCTCTTCATATTTTCCTTCCATTAATTGTATTTATACATTTTATGACTAATACTCTTAATTCAGGATAAGCGTCAGAAAGTCAAGGCTAACAGAGCAAAAATGACGACTCCCATAACATTAGCTCCAGATCATTTGTCGTTGTTCGACAAGAATTAGTAAGTGTAACGTGTTCAATTTATTATTCTTTTTTTATTACAATAAATTCTAATTGGTTAAATTTTATTTTAATTATTGTAAAGTCAAACACAACTCTAAGGGCAATAGGGTGATCGGATCACACTGTACAAGTACACACACTACAAAGAAGGGCAAGGCTAGACATTTGAAGAGGCACAAAGTAATTATGTAAGTACAAATAAATTAATATTACAATTTATTTTATATAAAATATTAACTAATAATTTTTAAGTTAACTTCATTTTCTACTTTACATTGTAGAACAAGATGCAGGAGTTGTTACAGACGTCATTGGCTGAGGGAAATCAGCCCAATATCGATGACATTTGCAACAATGTCTTTAGTACACGATCGAGTTATATCAAAGGCCTTAGGTATGACCCTAAGCGTGTTGGAGCCTCTTCCTCACAACCAGCATTGTTGACAGCGCTTTAACATGAGAACTAGGTACTAAAGACAAAATTATAATGTACAGAAGACAAGTTAAATCGAGGACTAAAAGAAATTAGCAACCTTAAAAAAATGGTTAAACAAATGCTAGGTTCTTCATATGTTAGTACTAGTGACTAAGATTCAGACTCTTAGTTTGTAAATGATGTAAATATTGTTTTATATATAATGCATTCCATTTTATATGTTTATTCAATTTCAATTTATGATTATTTACAAAATATAAAATATGTCTTCAAATTTGTAATAAATTAAAATAAATTCGTTTTTAACAATTATAATAATTATAAATTTCAAAATTAAAATTTGTTACTAAACAATACAAGCTATCAAAAATAATTGTCAAAAAGTCCTAAAAATTGTAATAAATTAAAATAAATTCGTTTATAAAAATTATAATAATTATTAAATTAAAAATTACATTTCGTCACTAAATACTATTAGCTACTAAATGAAATTCGTCACAAAAACTAATTTACTACATATAAACAACGTCAGTAAAAAGTTTTTACTACATCCAACATTTCGTAGCTACATCTTTTTTGCTAAAAAAAATTGTCACAAAATCATATTAACGACCAAAGCTACTTCGTCACAAAAGCTTTTTACCTACATTTAAGAAACATCTCTAAAAATATTTCCCTACAAGAAGAATTGGTAGCTAAAAGTTTTTTTCTACCAAAACTAAATCGTCACTAAAAATAAATACTAACACATAAGGTTCGTGGGAAAAGACTTTTATCTACTAAAAGAAAACGTCGTGCAAAATCATTACTGACGTTTCTCTCTATAGTCGACAATAAGTTTTTCCAACAAATTATTTTTGTCGCAAACATGTTTTCGCGACAACTTTTGTGAAACGTCGCCGATGGTATTTTGCTACCAGGATTCGTCGACGATTGGGGCCACGAAATGAAATCGTCGCATATTAATAATTGCAACATTTTTTCCTTCTTTAGTGATGATTAAAATCGTTGCTAAAAACGCTGTTTGTTGTAGTGTTTGGAGAGGATGACACTGTCATTTAGGTTCGGCAATGTAATTTCTTGAATATCGTGATAAATAGAGATATCTGTATTTTATTTATTTTAAATTTTCTTATTTAACAATCTACTATCTTATTTTAATTGAGAAGCCAATAAAAATAGGGTTAAGAAATATGAGTTAAATAAATCCTCGTGAATGATTTGAGATTTATTTCTAAAAGAGATGATTGATGAGAATGTAGATATAAAAATCTAGGTTCTGACGTCGATTGCAACCTGCAAGCCAATTATTGACTTGGAATCGAAGAAAATTAATAAAAATGTCAAAGATTAAGATGCACGGATTATTAACTGGACGGCCATCAAATGGACTAGATGACCTTGCCTTTTTCTTTTGAAAAATGCTCGCTCACTCTTTGATAATTCCATTTTTTAAGACGACTGGAAAATTGACGGTGTTTCCTTCTAATCTTTTCTCAACGAATGTCATATCAATTTTAGTTAAAAATATATTTAACGAATATATGCCAATAATACGAAATGAACTAATAATTTACTTAACAATATGTACAAGATAATTCGGTGGCATACATTCATGCTTTTTGCATGAAGGATTCAATAATACAATTGTACACTACAAGAAAATCATAAATCATCGACGAAAAATTACCGATGGAACAAATACCGTAGCTATTTAGAGAGAAAAAATCAATATTCACTGGTAACACTGTCGTGAAAAATTCTATTTTGCGACAGACAAAATTTTCGTCAATAAAGGTAGAAGGAAAATATCCCGACAAATTTTTCGATAGAATATAGAGATAAAAACATCATACCCGTCAGTAAATTAGGCAAGCATGCTTGCCGCAATAAACTACCGTCAAGGTTTGCTGACATGTATATTTTTTCCGTCGATGAATTTCTGACAGTATAACTGCTCTGTCGATACATTTACGTGGAATCGCTTGGTTCAATAATCAGCGTCGGGGTTTACTGACAGTAATGTATTCCATTGGTGATTTTCCAACAGTCTAGCCACTCCGTTATTAGCTTCAGCTTTTTAAATAAATTGAAAACGATGTCGTTTGGTTTAATACCAAACAACGTCATTTCTGTTCGGGGTTAAACCCACCCCGAACCTTCCCCCCTCATTTTCTCCTTTGTGTTGTCACCATTTTTCTCCTCGCCGTCACTCATCATCACCACTCACCCATCGCGTGTCATCATCGTCATCTTCCTTTAATCATTGGTTGAGGTAACATTTAGTCTTTGATTGTTTTTTACGAAGTCGTTGAGTTTTGTTTATTACTGTGTTTTGTGTACAGCTTTGATTGTCATTGTCTTCTTTTCTTTGTTTTGGTTGTCTTCTTTGGTCGTCGGACACTTTAGCTCCGTCATCTTCTTCCTTCACGTGTTTTAGTGACTTCTTCTGCGTGTCAGTTAAGGTAAGTGGGTTTTGTTGTTTACTAGGCTTTTGTGTACTTGGTTTAATTTGGGTATTTGTTTGTAGTTTGAACTTCTCATTTAAACTTGCTGCATTTTTAATATAAATGGCCTGCGCCAACCGAAATTTGTTTATGGTATGAAATTCGATTTATGCCAATCTATATCCTTCATATTGTCCCTTCAAAATTTGTAACATGAACATGGTTGACGATATGAGCATGTAGTTAACTGTGTCTAACATAACTTTTAATGAAAACTATTTAAAACACAAACATGTATTAATATGTGTTCTTCACATTTTGTATTTAGATAAGTGAATGTGTTACCAATATGTAAATAAATAATAGATATTTTCATCATTACGCATAGTACAGGATGTATATAGTCAAATAGTGGTGTGCACTAATACTTTAGTATTGTTATATGCAATCATAATGTTAGATATATTATTTTGGCATATTTTTAAATTGGTATATTTTTCTTATTATCTTGAAATCAAACACTAGTTGAATAATATTATAGTCTATTCTATCTTTTACACAAGTTGAATTGGTGAAGGATTATGTGACTTACGTGGTTGAAGAGAATAAGGGTATTATGGTATTTTTCTTCCAATATTGATGAGGTTTTTCTGCCAAAGAAAACACACGTGATTGTAGCTTGAAAATTGTTAGATGACCTACAGCTGTGTAGTGTGCGACAGCGTGAGTGAAGTGGGTGTGTAGTATTTTTAGCTGGTTATATACATGTCTGTGGCTTAAGGGATATAAGTGATTTACGATAGAAGTTGCACAAGTGGTGCAATGTGTGAGTGAGTACTTTGTGTTATGCGTGGTGTGAAGGTTTTCTTGTCTTGATTTGTTTTCACTGATGCGTTAAAGAGTTCTTATTGGAAGTCACGTTGGCTTGATCTTAAGGTTTGAATGTGAAGTTTGCGTGGTTAAGGTGCACATGTCCCTTACTTGGCAAAAAAGGTGAATCAAGTGGTTTATAGCAATTGTGTTGTGCCGCATGCGTGAATTGAATTTTTTTAAAAATAGTTAAAGGTGTGTGTGATATCCATTTAATTCATTGGAGGTTGAATTGAGGAAGATTTGTGGAGTGGTTGTTGGGTGGACTATTTTCCCATTGTTGTTGTGACAACTTCTAGATTTATTTCAGTGAAGCTTAACTTTTCGGGAAGTTGTTCTTTTCTTTTATCTCAAGTGTTTTCGTTTTTGTTTCTAGTTATTTTATTCACTTGAGTTGTTCCTTAATTATTTGATTAATTGTCTTTATTAAGAGTGGTACAGAAAAATCCGCTGTTGAGGTCAACACGACTTGGTCGTGTTATTGGGTATGAAAATCTTTCACGAGAAGTGAGGTTGAGAGATAGCGTCAAGGGTTGAGTGGTATCGGTTCAGTAAAGCCTTGGGTAAATCTATTGTACTTCGGTGAAAGTATTAATCTGGTTGAGGGCCCTGCAGATGTACGCAAGGAGTGTCGAACTACGTTACCAAATTTTTGGTGTCATCTGTTATTTTTTCTTCTGATTGATTTTTGGTTTTATTTGTGCCAGAGACATCCACGATAAAATCAGACAATTTGCGAAACACCTACCCCTACAGCTTTTCACATAATATCCTAAAATTAAAGTTCAAGTGTTACTTATCCATAATAAATGATAATATTTTTTTGTTCATAATCATATTATTAGATGTATATTTTCTTAATATAGTTTACATTAAGTATAATTTTTATTGAGGCATGATATTCTTCGCACTCAATCAGATTATTCCCATTTTTCAAGTGTAGATGTTACTTATTTGTATTGAATGATGCTCTGGGTATGTTATTGGGTGTATATTGTCCTATTATAGTTTATATTGAAGTATGATTTCCTTTGTACTCAGTCATAGTATACTAATTTTAAAGTGCATATGTCACTTAACTATAATGTCTAATGATATTTTTTACAAAAAGGATATGGCATTATTATATGTATAGTATCTTAGCATATTTTATGATGAGACATGATATGCATTGCAGTCAGTAGTAGGTATTAATTATTTGTAATGAATAATGCTATATATTTTGTACATAGGCATAACATTAGATGTATAATGTCTAGTATAGTTTGTATTAAGATATCGTATTCTTGATACCAATTTAGAGATAGTGGATTCTCTTTCTTCTATGTGGTTGGAGAGATTTCCATGTTATCTTCTTATCTTTCCAATTCAGAATCATCGTTGATGATACTCTTGATGCTTTAGCTTTAAAAGTCTTCTAACAACTTATACAAGAATGTAAATGATTTGCTACATAATTAGGTGTTGCATCACTCATTTATGCTAATATGAGAATATATAGCATGATTATGAGTTAATTTGTCAAATTTTTAGGTTTTTAGATCATGATGAGATGATCTATGCCCCTAAACTACTATAAGAAAACACTTTACTAAAGTTACAATACCTACAGTTATTTATTTCAAAGCTTTTGATTCTATCAATTGGAACTTCATTCTAGTTTTTAGGATTTCCTATCTAGCTTACTTTAGGATTTCCTATCTAATTTTTTTATAAAATATGATAAATTGAAGATGTACAACATATCATTTAAAGATGATCTTTTGTTTTCATCTATAGTTAACCATAATTATTAGCTTTAAATCTTAAGTGTTGTTAATCTCTATCATTAATACATTTTCTTATTGGTTGTGTTTGGTTATTACATTCTTAAAGATGGGTTTATCAATGAATTAATATAGGCAAGGTTTGAGTTATAGTTCCAAATAACTGAATTTTATCAATAGGTTATTTCATTGATACTCTCTGAATTAATTAGATTCTCTTTACTTTTCATGTTCTCACACCATTTTTGGTTGGATTTTTTTCTATTTTTCTTTACATATATTTGTTTTGTGATGGGATTGATCAATGAATGATTTTAGGGGTTTTAAGGAACTTCAATATAGGATATTAGTTGAGTTGTCTTGCAAATGAGAGGAGCATGCTCCGAAATGTTAGGTTTGGCTAACAATGAGCAACTTCCTATCGTGTTTCAAGCTTAGGATGCAGATTAGTAACATGGTGGGATGAATGTAAAAATTATAAGAAATTAATTTATAAATTCCTTTACAATATTCTAATTCTTTATTATATATGTTATATTATGTGTATTTAATAATTTATTAATATGTTATCTTCCAAAAGAATAATGTATTAATAGGTTTTTATCAATTTTACTACTTAAGAGTGTGATTGTTATAGTTCGTTTGGGTAGTTATATAATAAACTCCATATTTGTAATGAGTTATCTTAGCATCTTTAGTTATGAAAAGAAGGATAATAAATATTATAGTGGAATTGAATTTAATGTTGTAATGTTATTAGGCATATATAAACCAAGTGTGGGAAGAAAATATGGAAAAATCTTTGTCTACTATTGATTTCTTTCTTATTGTTTTCATGTATTCAAGAAATATTGATGAGGATTTGGATATTAACATTGATGCATGTATGGGTAGCTATGTATATGTATTGTCTTTTCTTTGTATTTCTTAGAAATATTATATTTTTGTGAAATATTGGTTTAGATAAATAATTTCAAGTTGAATATTTTTCTATTTGTAATTTTCTCCCCTATACTTGAGAGTAATCATTAGTGATTTGTTTTGTTTCATTAGAAGTAGGGGAGATAAAAATATTCAAATCAAATTATGTGGATAATGATGTTAAGTAGAATATGAGTAAAGCCCTAGTGGGTTACAACTTGATGTTTGCAATCTTTATGATAAGATAAGAACCCGTTAAATTTTCTTACAACTTGGCAAAAATTCTTATTTGTGGCTATAAGCACATATTTTGTGGTAGGTAATGATGTCACTTAGTTTACAAGGTAATATTACAGTTTTTTAGTCTCATTTATGATCTCTTATATAAGAGAATTTCTAAAGCAAAAGAACAAACAAGAATACAATTTATAAATCTCAGTTTGAATACGCATTGTTGTTAAGGTCACTTTTAAAGTTTAAATTATATGTTGATTAACTTCAATAAATGTAAAAAACGTTACTATAGGATTTACCTATAGAGTGCCTTAGAATTTTGGCATATAGATTAGGCACTTTGATCATAGATTATGGTAGGTTAATATGTTTATATTATGTATATATTCAACATGTAATATGATGTTGCTAACGCAAATAACTTGCAATGGAAGCATTTGAAAAAGATCTGAAATAACCTTTACATCTAAGTGATGTTAAGTGACAAAATTATTTTACCATTAATAGCTTTCTACTAACAAAACTACGATAACAAAACATGCATATGAAAAACCATTCAAGATTGTAAATAAATTATTATGTTACAGATTATTGTTTGACAAAAAATTTAAAGAATATCTCGAAAATGTTTTATGATTCGATTATAACTATAGTATTGTAAGGATTTTACTTGAATTCAAATATGTGCTCCAATTTGGTATGGTCCACTATGTGGAGGTCATATCTAAAAAAAATGAAAAAGAGTTGTGATTAGAATATTCATTAATGTCGTGAAACATCTCCAAAACATCATTTTTCAAGTAAAATATAGTCACTAATAAGTAAATATTTTATCAATAGTTCTAATACCACGACTTTATATTCCAATTAGCACAAGCTTTTAGAATAGGTATTTGCATTTTAAATCTTGAACTTTGTCTACTTTTGATATACTAGTTATAAATGTCGAAAATATCAACCAAATGCTCAAACTTCTAATTTATTGTTAAAAACCTATCGTTAAAACCTAAAATGGTGGGTGTGAGAAATGAAATTGGAGTAATTCAAGTAGTAGTAGAAAAATAACAACAAGACTGAAGCAAATAAGGAAAGTGCATCAATGTTCATTTATATCTAAGCTTTTTCCTTGCTAAATGTGAAACATTCTGAATAATTTTGGGATTTGATCTCCTTGCTTTTATGATATGCTTGAATTTGTTCAAGGATGCATTTTTTTATAAATATGGGATTGTATAGACATTTAATTCTTTCTGGGTTTCATTTAAGAGTTTGTATGTTTTTTTAAAGAATTTGTGTACTAGTTATTGTTGTGATTCTTTTCATCACCTTATTGTTAAGTTCTTGAAATTTTTCTTTATTTCATGATGTTATTAATTGCAGGCTTGGTTTATTGCAAGCAGTGTCAGATTTGGGTTTTTCTTATCTTATTTTTCTTGAATGTATTGTGGTTGATTGTTGGAAGTTTTTCTTTTTGTACTTTTCAACATTTTTTGAAGGTTTAAATAGTGATGATGTATAACTAGAAGGTTCATGGATTTTGGGATGTACGTATTAATAGTGATGACGAATTTTTATTCAAATTCTGAAATCCTAATGGTGTAAAGAAGGTATTGCAAGTAGCTCCATGGCATGTCAATAATAAATATATTCTACTGCTGGATTAAAAGCCTAGAATGCAGATGGATGACATCAAATAGGAGCATATACCAATTAGTTATTAATTCATTCTTTTAAATATATTCATGCACCATTTCTATTTTCCTCATACTTTTAGACGAGTGCTCTACACTTTTGATTTTAGATGCACCAAAAGAATAGTATAGACTTTAGTTGTTTATAAGTATATTTCATATTCATGTGCAAATCAATTATTGATGATTTGGTCAATTATAATTAGCATAAACTATTAATATGAGAGGGTTTTTTATTGCTTCAGAGTTCAAAAATTAATTATAAGAGTAAAATGAAAAAAATAAACTTGAAACTTGCTTTATTATATATTAGATTAGCAAACTTATATGAAGATATGCTAGAATTAATTGTACTTTTACTTGACTAATTCTGATGATATTAACAAAGTTAGACACATCTTCATGATATTTAATATGAGTTAAGATAAAAATTTAATATTTCAATTGCTAAGTTTTTTATTCTATTATAGTTAGTTATATATAGTGTGGATGACATTTAAAACTCCTAGTCTTTTTAATAATTTATTCTAATTAAGATACATAGTTTGGATCCATATGCAAATAATAATAGTATGTATATCTGAAAGCTGGAGGTTGAAGAACCTCATACCATAGCCAATAATGCATGCAATGTTATAGACATTGATATTAGAATAATTAAAAAGGACAAAAATACAATCATCACCTAAATTAACACCAAACATAAAGGGAATTAGTTCAATTATAAACTTTAAGTAGAAAAACCAAAAGTTGATTTTATTAAAGGATCGACAAATGCTGTCAGAATTAAGTAATGTAATTTATCTTATTTTCTTAAAAAATATTAGAACAAGTGTATTATATTAAATACTAAATATTCTTTTTCGCAAGCCCTATATTATGTTGAAGAGCATCGCTCATCTTTCCTCTTTGTATTCTGAAGTTGTCTATTCATCTAGGTTAGTCGTCCAACTAATGTCTACCATATGTATTGCTTTAATAATACGATTTTGATATGTTTGGATTTTGTGTGAATGCAAAGGAGGTCATGATTTTGTATTGTTGTTTAGAATATTCTTTTAATCATTGATGAGTTTTTATGTTCTTCTTTAATAGTCTAAGTATTTACTATATGCGGAATGAGTTTGAGATGTTATGGATGAGTTGAGGCATTAATAAACCCCTAGGATGATAAATAGGCTAGAAACCCGTGATGTAGCTCTCATGAGGCTTATCGGTGAAAAATTCCACAAGCCTAGGAGTCACAGCGAGAGCTTGTTTTGTTGATTCACAAGTATAAACAATGCCACGTATCATAGTTTTGAAATCAATTGTAGGTGATTAATTCAATTGGTTAATACTTAGGGGATTTTGTGTAAACTTTAGATGTTCTATAAGCTTTAGGGAACATGAGGCATACTAACTATGGAATCACTGTTTGAAATTAACAGTTTTGCAGAAATAAGTAATGTTAGTAGATCTTGGATGTATAGACGATTAACACCTAATGGTTTCATTAATCCTAAGTTTGTTGAAGGAGTTGAAGCTTTTATTCATTATGCATATTCTCAACCTGTATATATGGATGACCCAAAAATCATATGTCCATGTAAAAAGTACAAACAGATTCATTTCCTTCCTATTGATAAAGTGAATGGGCATTTGTTGAGAAAAGGGTTTGTCTCAAATTATTTTGGGTGGACACGACATGGGAAATTATTGATTTGTAGCACCTCAAGGGGTAATAAAGTACAATCATTAATGAACTTAAATAAGTTTGAAGGTGAGATTGGATTTAGAACAAATAATGTGGATGCAAATGAAAATCCTTATATGCAAATGGTTTATGATGCAACCAGTTATACCTTTTAGGAAAATATAGAAAATCTTGAAGAAGAACCAAACTCACATATAAAACAGTTTTTTGACTTACTACACTCAGCTGACCAAAAGCTATGGCCAAATTATGAGACAATGATTCAATAGTCTTCAATTCCTCAAATATTGAACATAAAGTCTGAACGGCATATTTCTGATCGTAGTTTTGATAAAATTTTTGGATGGTATAATAAATCATTGCCTCCTGATCATACAGTGGTCGATGGTTTTGACAATATGAAGAAACTTATTAGGGGTCTTGGTTTGCCAATTGAAAAGTTTGGTTATTGCAAATTAGGATGTATGTTGTATTAGGGAGATGATGTGGAATTACAAGAGAACAAGTCAATCTAGTTTCAAACCTAGAAAGCACTCTATGAAACATAAATTAATACCCTAGAAGTGGATGTATTATTTCCCGCTAACTCCGAGACTTCAAAGACTATATGCTTCTGATGTTACTGTATCTCACATAAGATGGCATAATGAATACCAACAGGAAGATGGAATAATGATTCATCCATCAGATGCACTGGCATGGAAATGTTTCAATGACACCCATTATGAGTTTGCAACTGAAAGTCGAAATGTTAGGTTGGGATTGTCGACGGATGGATTCCAACTTTTTGGTTAATCCGGCCAGCAATATTCATCATAACCAATCATAATTACTCCTTATAATTTGCCTCTATGGATGTGTATGAAAGAGGCATATATGTTCTCAACAGCGATTGTGCCAGGGCCTATAAATCCAAAGAACAAAATTGATGTAATCTTACAATCATTGATATCTGAATTGTAGCAACTTTGGGAATATGGTGTTGAGACTTATGATTTGTCTCTGAAACAAAATTTTGTTATGAGAGCAGCTTCGATATGGACCATTAGTAATTTTCCAGCATATGCCATGTTGTCTAGATGGAGCATAACAATGAAATTGGCTTGTCCTTATTATAGCAATGATTCTGATGCATTTTATCTTCCAAACAGGGACAAAATATGTTAATTTGATAACCATAGAAAATTTCTTCCTCCATATCATCCATTTAGATACAATAAACAAACGTGCATTAATAATAGGATGGTAAAAACACCTCCTCCCCCTCATAAAGCTAGTGAAGAGATATTGCAGGAGATTGAGGAATTAGGCTTGCTAAAAGTTACAGAAGTTGAAGCTGATGAAGTTAATACAAGCATCAGTAAAAACTTTGGTTGGAGAAAATGAAGCATCTTTTGGGATTTGCCATATTGGAAAACTAATTTGATACGTAATAATTTAAATGTGATGTATATTGAAAAAAATATTTTTAACAATTTGTTCAATACCATAATGAACATTGAAGGGAGGATAAAAGATAATGCAAAATTACGATCTGATTTGAAACTTTTTTATAGAAGGAATGAGTTACGTAAAGATCTTTGTATCAGTAAATATTCGAAAGCATATTACACTTTGGACAAAAAAACAAAAGGAAATATTATGTGAATGGTTGAAAAGTCTAAATTTTCCTAATGGTTATATTTCAAACTTGGCAATGTGTGTGGACATAAGGAATTACAAATTATTTGGGATGAAAAGTCATGATTGTCATGTGTTTATGCAAAGGCTAATTCCAATTGCATTTCAGGAGTT
>JANZXR010000171.1:33890058-33904077 GCA_027575705.1 Erythroxylum echinodendron
TTATTTATATGGGAAATATCTGAAAATTATTGTTATTTCATATTAATTGTGATTATTATTTATTATTTTGATTTTTAGAAACCAGGTTAAAAATATACAGTACAACTGTACAGTATGACAATGGATTATTTTGTAATTTTTAAAAAAATTCAGGGACTATTTTATAAATTTAAAACATTACTCGAAACGGTACCCGGTATTAACCGATACCGGTACAGTACCATACCAGAACCCAATTAAATATATTAATTAATTAAAAATGAATTAATCTTTTTTTGTTCCTTTTAT
Organism: Erythroxylum echinodendron; assembly: GCA_027575705.1. Lineage (NCBI taxonomy): Eukaryota > Viridiplantae > Streptophyta > Magnoliopsida > Malpighiales > Erythroxylaceae > Erythroxylum > Erythroxylum echinodendron. The sequence goes on from JANZXR010000171.1 coordinate 33,890,347, forward strand.
TCTAACACAGGAAATTGTTTAATGAGTGTTCTTATCAATTAGAATAAAAGGAACAAAAAAGATTAATTCATTTTTAATTAATTAATATATTTATCTATACCTTATCAATTTCTATATTATCAATCGGTCACTACTATATAATAACATTTCTTATTATTTTATATTGAATAATACCTGTGATCTAAAAATGACCACTATCCAAGATGGCAAAGTGTAACAATTATTGATACCTTTATCATTTCTAGACCTTACTGATAGAGTTTGGGATCTGATAACCTCGGCGTAGGAATAGCTACAAGAGAAGTCTTCAACTTCATGACAATCCCAAACTTCTCGGACAGATCCAACTTGTGTCCTTGAGGGATTTTCCAGTCAAAAGAATGCAAGAATGTAGCAAGAGAATACATAAACATCCTCTCAGCCATGGCTATCCCAGCACAGATTCTTCTTCCAGAACCAAATGGGAAATAATTGAAGTCACTTCCACTGTAATCCCATTTCTCATCCAGAAATCTCTCGGGCCTGAATTCAAGAGGATTTTCCCAGATTGTAGGGTCTCTGTGTATGGCCCAAACGTTAATAAAAACTCGCGCTCCTTTGGGAACAGTATAGCCACCTACAGTACAGTTTTCACTAGGACAGTGAGGGACCAAAAGTGGGAGTGTTGGGTGCAACCTTAAGGTCTCTTTCATGATGGAATACAAGTATGGTAGACTGTGTATGTGAGACTCTTCAATTATGTTGTCCTTGCCAACCACTTCATCTAATTCTTTCTGCGCTTTTCTCATCACTTCTGGTTTGTTCAAAACTTCGGCCATGGCAAACTCGATTGCATTCGATGACGTGTCTGAGCCACCCACCATCATGTCCTGTTAACAGATTTATCCCATCTTATAAAACAAGGGAGTAAGAAAGAAAGAAACCAGAGGTAGAACATCAATTACCATAAGCAGGGCTTTGACGTGGGTCATAGTAAGCGGTGTCTTGGAATCTCCCTCGTCTTCAAGCTTCAACAAGAACTGCAAAAAGTCCTTGCTCTCAGCACCCTCTTTATCAAGTTCCATTCTCTTCTTAATCATCTCCTCAAAAATCCCATCAAATTTTAGGGCCAAGTTTGCCATTTTCTTCCGTTGACCTTGGAAGTCAAACCTCGCCAACCTGGGAAAGAAATCCGATAAGTTCGGAGTACCTAACAACTCCGTTATCTCTGAAATCACTTTCCTGAAATCTTTCCCAATCTTTTCTCTTTCCTGTCCCTGAACCGTACCACCCCACAACATGTTCGTTATAACGTTAAGTATTGTCAAAAATATTTGCTCCCCGAAGTTGACCGGCGATCCAATCTGAGAATATAGGTGGCCGACTGTTTTCCGGAGCTCATGGCGGCGGAGGTTATACACAGAGTCCAAGGTGGTGTTGCTCAGCATTTTGACAACGCATACTTTTCTAAGCATCCTCCACTCAGGTCCGTATGGGGTCCAAACGACATCGGAGCCGCCGTACGTGACGGCACGTGCCACGTTAGGAACGTCCCGATTGGCGCAGGTTATATCATTGTCTTTGAGTACTTCGCGAGCCAGAGATGGGGATGTTACTATTATGCCAAGCTTTTGACCTAGCTGAAGCTTCAGTATAGGTCCGTGCTTTTGTGCTAAGGCAGCGTAGTATGTGTGAAGCTCTGGGTCAAGAGAAGCCAGGTTTCCGATCAGCGGAAGGCCACGAGGGCCTGGTGGGAGTTGTGAGCTAGCTTTGTTTGATTTTGAAAGCACCCATGAAGAGAAAAGTACTGCTAAAACAGCGAGGACGAAAAGTATTGGGTCGACAGTTGTAAGCGAACTGGTGATGGACTCCATGGCAAATTAACAGACACACCGTGGATAGAGATGACAGTGGCGTATGAATTTGAGGACAGACAAAGGTGGCATGTATTTAGTGTGTTTTGGCTGGAAGAGTCACGACAAGGAGGGAATTCTTAGGTTCGGCGGAGAAGCCAAGTGGTATCCACACACAACCTCGGCAAGGGAAGGCAAATTTGCTTGTGTCGAATCAAAAGGGATATTTTGAGTATGGATCTAATAGAGTTACTAGCTAGTGCTCTAACACTTCTGTACGGCAGAACCGCGTCACCACACGATGGATTAACATTATCTTATTTTATTTCAAATTTTTATATTCTTAACAAAAAATATTTGAATGCGAAATTATATATATGTAGTTAATAACGTATTTCCAAGAAATAGCTCAAAGCATATACCTATTCCTAATCTATTTTGCTAAAGGAATCATTGGCATTTTTTATTGAATTTTTTATGCTAATCAAATTGACTTATCTTCCATCGTTTTCTTACAGAACGTCACAAAATTTGTCTGTGTTAGAATTAGGTGAGTGGTAGAAATTTTGCCTACATATATATTCTCAAACGAAAATACTGTTCTTCTGTAAATGACATTCTATTTTACATTTTTGTAATTCTTTTTAAGTTAATGATTTTTTTTTAAACGCTGCTGTTCTGTTTTGATCGTGAGTGGGACGATTCAGACAAAATTCTCGCCGGCAGAGATGTCAATGAATTAAGCTACGACTGAATGCACTGTAAAATAATCGAAACAGGTCGTGGTGGGGAACGTCTCCCTTTGAACCACAGTCGACCATCTGATCTGATTCATTTGATGTCAACTTTTATTTGGTTTTATCAATAACAAGTAAACTTCATTTTCACGCGTCAAATTTTCTGTTCAAATTACAGTTTTATCCCTATTTTTATATTTATGTAGAGTCTACGAGGTGAGATTTAAAATATCTTATCCTCCTAACCATTACTTTTAACAGCCCGAAAACTACTTAAAACTCTGTCTGCTGACAATAGTTTATAGTGATGGAATCCTGTAACACGAGCGCACATATTCGATTAAGAAAAGACAAAATTTGTAAATGTCATTATGTTAAAAATTTACTGTTATTGTATATAATAATGAATTCAGTAACACACAAAAATAGAACTAATTGTTTTAAAATTTTATGTCGAAAAATAAATGATCTTGTTGTCATACACGAGCTTGTTTAGATATAGTCTAATTTTTCTTCAGATTTCCTCAAAAAATCTTTACATAATAACTTATAAGTTGACGCTTATAGAATTCAACTTGTTATTTATAATAGATAAAGCTTTTCTAAATTTTTTATGACCGTAAAACTTATAATTTTTATTTTATGAATATATAAGAAGTAAATTTTTATATATACATGATCATTTATAATTAATTTATTTAAATAAAAACCTTAATTTAACTAACATTTATAATTATTACCTTTCTTTTTTGATCTAAGTTTTCTCTTTTTCCTTTCCTTTAATTTTTTGATATTTCTTTTGATAATAACGTTAAGCGAGGGATCTCTTTTCTTTGTTGCTATATACATAATGACCTAGCAAGCTTTTTCCTACCAAAGGAACAGATCAGCCTCCAGATGATTTTGGTTTGCAACAAGTTTTCTTTTTATGGCCTCTTCTTCTACTTCTAGTTTTAAAACTCACACTAAATCCTCTTTCCCCCGGCTTTTCTCTTGACAATTTATTACCTTCCTACACTAACCAGGGTTCACTGAAACTCGCAAAAGGACATGTTCCTAGGTAGTGGGGGCATATTATTCTCAAGGTCCTTTTAGATTCATTCCTGGCCATTTTAATGATGATAAGATGGTTCCCCCAACCTTAAAGGTATTGGCAATAAGATGAGCTAATACCTTGCTGGATTTTTTTTTAACAAGAGAGGCTTATTCCTAACTGTTGAAAGTTTGGAAAGACCTAAACTAGAGTGCATTTGGCTTGGAAAGGATCTAGGTGATTAAGGAAGACTTCTTGCTTTTTAGGTTCACAAATGAGATAAATGCACTCAATACTCTAGAACATAAACCTTAGCATGTTAATGGAAGACCAATGATACTTCATTAGTGAAAACTGGGGATGTCCTTACATAGAACTAAGGTAAAAGTGATCCCTTTATGGCTACACTTCCACAACGTATTGTTGGAGTTTTAAAATATGTTTAATCTTGAATTACGTGGTTAATAGATGGAAACATAGGTACAATGAATATAATTAACTATGCAAGAGTTTGAGTAGAAGTGGAGACCTCCAAAGAGCTCCCTAACTCCATTAAATTCATGAGGATGAATGAATATGATAGGTTGAAGTACGAGGAAGTGTGTATCACTTACTAATGGAAGCCACTAAAGCTAAAAGAGAAAATGATATGAAAAGCCATAAGAAAAGTTTTTGCAAGAGGTAAATATGAGGAGTTTATAGGAGATAACTCTTTAAAGAAAGAATCTAGTACCTATATTGATAAGCTTTTATACCTATATCGATTCTTCATAAGTTTCATACCCTACTTACCGTTAATTTTTTTTAAAAAAGTACTTACCATTATGTTACTTACCAATAATAGGTATGCTTGTCCAATTAGTGGGTGATAGATTTGTGATAAGAAAAATATGTTAGCATTAAAATAAAATATCAAAATTATTATACACTCTCTAAGTTTGTGTCACCATTATGAGGGAAGCAATTGGTTTTAGGAAAACTATTTACTATTTTTAATCTTGTATTGATTTCTTGTTTTATTTTTAAGAGATTTCTTTTTATTTCTTTTTTCTTTAAGTGAATTTTCTTTATGTCTTGCTCCACTTTGTGTTTTTGTTTATTCTAATTTTAGGAGTGAATGTGGTATATGACAAGAAGCCAACAATTTATATTTCTTGATAAAGATCCATAACTTGAGAGAACCTTATGTCAAAATTGATGAGAGTGCAACAGCAAGAACTTAACAAATATAATGAAATTACAACCTGAGATAATGGAAGATAAAAGGAGAACTATATTGTAGTATGCTACAACATCTCTCTCGAGAACACAATTAAGCTTTATAACAAGGAAATAAATGCTTATTATTTTGAGATTAAGCCTAGCATAATCCAAATGAGTAAACATAATGTACAATTTAACGGATTACTTGAAGAGGATCTTGATGCATATATCGGGTATTTGTTAAAGATATGTGACATATTCAATATCAATGGAGCGAAAAAGACAACATTAGGCTAAGGTATTCCCATTCACACTGAAGGATTGGGTAAAACAGTGGTTAAAAGCATTATTGACTAGATCAATCAACACATGGGAGATTCTTACCAAAAATTTCCTTATAGAATGCTTTCCACCACCTATTATAGCAAAACTGAAGAATCTTATCTCTTCTTTTTAATAGTTTGATAGTAAAGGTTTGAATGAGAGATATAAAAGGTACAAATATCTGCTAAGGAAGTGTCTACATCTTAGCATTCTCACATGAATGTAAATATATAGTTTCTAAATTAGATTGGATGATCCAATAAGGTAGATGAAAGATGTTATAATAAGTGGAAAACTAAATAATAAGACTCCAGAGGCATCTTGAAATTAACAGAAGATATGATAATGAACAATTATTAGTGGCAATCAAATAAAGGAAGCACTAGATGAATAATTGAAATTCAAAATATAGATTTCATGATTGCATTGATAAGTCCAATGGAAGAAGCTGATAATACGAGCTCACATGTTGGACAACTTATGTTATGAATTTTTTTGGGGAAGATACCAAGGAATAGAATGTTAATATATAAATCTTATAGCTAAATCGTTAGATCAAGTTGAATTTATAAGAAATTTTTGGAGAAAAATAAATCCCTACAATATGATATACAATATGGGGTAGAGCAACCTTCAAAGTTTCTGTTAGAACAAGCAACAAGCTTAAGGTTCACCTTAACAAATGTTTCTATAAGTAAATTACAAGGAGAAGAAGAAAGATAATTACTAAATTTGTAGAGAGCTTATGCTAGGAGCATTTTCTTAGATGTAGAATTTTATAAGCCCTCAATGAAAAATTTGGAAATTTAAATGACTCAACTTGTAGAAGCTATCAATGAAGGACACACAAGAACACCATCCAATAAGACTATATGTAACCTAAGAAATATAATTAAGTGGTCAACCTAAAGGGTGGAAAGGAATTATCTAGTTAAAAAATAGGAGCTTAAGCTAAAAAGTAAATAAGAAGATAAGAGTAAAATAAAGAAGTCAATGCGCAAGTATTGACTAGAAGTCCCATACTGAATAAATTTAACACAAGAAATGAGGGCAAATAGTTTTTAAAATTCATTTAACTTTTTAAGAAACTTCACATTTACATTCCTTCCTATTATGGATGGCTCAATATACTAAGTTTCTCAAGGAGGTTCTAAACAATAAAGAGAAGCTAAAGGAGCCATCAACCATTATATTAAATGAAGAATTCCCAACTATCCTCTAAAATAAGCTACTAAAAAATTTGAAAGATCCAACGAATGTCACAATCTCGTATGTTGTTGGTATTTTATTTATTAATTTGAAATCTGTCTAATTTAGGTGCTAATATTAATTTGATGACTTGTAATATTGTTTATAAGAAATTAAGACTAAATGAACCTAAACTAGCTAGGATTATCTTGCAACTTGTTAATAGATCGATTAAGTATCCTAAAAGCATAACTAACGATGTATTGGTTAAGGTTGATACAACTATGTTTCTAGTTGATTTTGTTATATTAAACTTGGAAGAAGAAATTAAAGTACCTTTAATCCTAGGTAGACCATTTCTTAAAAGTCCTATAACAAACATGTATGAAGGTAATTAAAAATTAAGGATGGAGAAGAAGCAATAATATTTAAAATTTAGATTGTATTGAAGCACTCCTTTGTGAGTGATGATTCTTATCATTCCCTCAATACGTTAGATATTAAAATATCATATTCTTTGTAGGAATCTATGTAAAAAGACACTTTGGAGCACTGTATTATTTAGATAAAAGAAATTAACTAAAAATGAAGAGTTATAGGAGCAAGTAATCTATTTAAAAGCAAAAACAAAAACTTTCAACTAGGAAGAATTAAAAAGATGAAGTGAATATTGCCTAACAGAAAATGAAACCATATATAAAAGAACCACCAGACTTTAAATTGAAGTAATTACAAACACACCTTCAGTATGTTTGTTTTAGGGAAGAACTCAAAATTACTAGTAATGATTACATTATGATTATCAAATGAACAAAAGGAAAAATTACTAATGTTTTGGAAGCATAAGAAAGCTTTATCATAGAAACTATCTGACAAAAAATACAGTAGTACTTCATATTTCACCCATAAAATTTTGATTGAGGGGTATAAACTTATAGTGTACCACTTAAACGATTAAATTCAAATATGAGAGTTGTTTTAAAAGAAGAGATTATATAATTGCTTGACTCATATGTGATAGAGGAGTGACGATTGTTCTAAACTAGAAGAATGAGTGGATACTAATAAGAATTGTCACTAGGTGGAGAGTATGCATCGACTAAAGGAAACTAAATGATTTAATATACAACAACCACATTTCCTTTTTAATTTATTGACCAAATATTGGAATAACACTTAGGAAGTATGTACTATTATCTCTTATATGGGTATTCAAAGTATTTTCAAATCCCAATTGCACCTGAGGATCAAGAGAAGAGTAAATTTACCTATCCATATAGGATATTCACTTATTATAGATTATAATTTAGATTATGCAATTTACTAGCAACATTTTAACGATGCATGATGAAAATCTTTAAAGGTATAATTGAAGAGTTAATGGAGGTAATTATTGATGATTTTTACTTTTTGGTGACTCTTATGATAGATACCTACATAATCTAGAAAAGGTTTTGTAAAGATGTGAAGAGACTTATTAAGCACTGAGCTAGAAAAATGTTACTTTGATGGAAGAAGGCATAATGTTAAGTCATAAAATTACATATCAAGGCATTAAGGTAGATAAGGCTAGGTTTGAAGTGATCAAAAAGTTTACACCATCTACATTAGTAAAGGAAATTAAAAGCTTTTTAGGAAATGTTAAATTATGTAAATGATTCATAAAATATTTCTTCAAAATAGCTCAACCTTTGATTGATTTACTAAAGAAGGTTGTGCTGATTATTTTTTCCTTAGTTTGTTTAAAGGCATTTATGATCTTAAAGAAAAGGATAATCAATGCCTCCATCATGGTATCTTTAGATTAGAATTTTGAGCTTATGTAAAATGTTAGTGACTATACAATGGGAGAAATGATTAAACAGTGGAAAAATAAGCATTTCAAACCAATATACTATACTAATAAAACTTTAACTGATGGTCAATTAAACTACACCATAACTGAAAAGGAGTTGTTAGTTGTATTATTCATATGTCATAAATTCACATCACATCTTATATTGTCTGAACTTATTATTTAGACAAATCCCTTAATGTTGATGTACTCCTCTGGAAATTTTATAAACTAAACCTAAGTTTACTATAGGAGTTTTATTTAAAGATTAAAGAAAAAACTATGAGGGGGTCGGGGGGTGTAAAAAACCTAGTAATAGATTATTTATTGTGTTTAGAAAATTCAAATATTTAAAAGTTAGATGAAGAAGATATAAATGAATTTCCTTAACAAGTAATTATATCTCGCATATCTGTTTAGTCATTTCCAGTTGTTTGTATATTATGTTAATTATTTAGCATTAAGGATTCTCTCTCAAAATATTTCCTCTTACAAAAGAAGGAATTCTTTTTCTATTTAAAATATTATATATGAGAAGACCTATTCATATTTGAAATATGTTCAAATCAAGTTATAAGAAGATATATACCGAAGGAAGAGATGGAAACCATTATATGGTACTATCACTCAAAGAAAGCATGAGGTCATTTTAGGACTAATAAAATTACAATAAAGATCTTACATTCAAATTTTTATTGGCTAATTGTAATTAGAGATGCTCAAAGGTATGCAAAATATTATGGTGAATGCCAAAGAGTAGGTAATATCTCTTAGAAATATAAAATACCTCTACTAACGTTTTAGTTTGTGAATTATTTAATATATGGAAACTTGATTTTATGGTTCCATTCTGAAGTTCATTTAGGAATAAAATCAATATAATGAAAGTAGATTATGGTTTGAACTAGGTAGAAGCTATAAGCTTACTAACCAATGATTCTAGAATAGTTTTAAATTTCCTTATGAAAATTTTTACTAAATTTGACAAACCTAAAGTGATAGGCGAGAACACTTTTACAATGTCCAATTTAATAGACCACTTCACAAATATGGGGTCAGTATAAAATTAAAACCCTTATCATCCTTAAACTAATGACCAAGTAAAAGTATGTCACCTACTAGTTGATTTAGAGTGTAAAACATAATGGGCCTCCAAATTTCAAAGTTTAAGTTAAAGTGCATTTCATAAGAGAAAGCTACAATTTAATTAGTGTGAGTAATAATTTTCATTCATATATTAAAATTTTAAAATATATAAAGAGCAAACAAATGATGGCAAGATTGACACCTCTTAATCAAAGACTTTACAAAGGATGATTAAGTGCTCCAGTAATTTTTGCCTATGGTTATTTGTAAGGAAACTTAAATTAAGGTGGTCATGTCTATTAACTAAAACTGAGGTATTACTCTTTGGAGAAATAAGATATCACATCTAATTAAGAGAACTTTCAAAGTGAATGGGCATAAACTAAAAAGAAACTTAGGTAGAAATATAGAGGAAAGAAAGGAGACCTTCACCCTTAATGACCCTTCGTGAAATTAAAGATAGAAGTCCACTTAAAAGAATTATAGAAAATGACTTGTTGTGAGGCAACATAACCATATTTTAATTTCAATTGGTTGTTAATTTATATTTTGTGTGCTTATGGTTACTTAATCTAATATTTTATAGTTTTCTCTTATCTCTTTTTAGTTTCTTTTGTTTTGTAATTTAGATTTCTTAGTTAGGAAGCAACGAAGAACAAGCTTGTAAGTGAGAAGCTTTTTAGAATGGAAGATATAAAGAATAGGCCATTAGAAAGCTTAAAAATCACAGTTTTAATTATTGAACACAATCTAAGACACACATGTTTCCTAAACCTTATCTTTACATAAAATATTTTCTAAAGTAACCCATAACCTAAGATATGTCCATGTCCTAAAACCTGTCCACATGGAATTGAAAGATAGTAGGATCAGTCCACGGACATGCCCTTCCCCCAGCTGTATCTTTATAAGGTAAAGAAAGTAGAATCCATTGTCTTAGGACACACCCTTATCCCTAACTATTCTTTTAAGAATTGATGACAATGGGATTCACGGTCTGGGGATATACCTGTGCCAAAGTTGTGAATATTGTACCAGACCTGGTGCCGAATTGGGTTCTAGTATGGTACTGTACCGGTACCAATCAATACCGGGTACCATTTCTTGTAATTTTTTAAATTTATAAAATAGTCCTTAAAATTTTTTAAAATTTGCAAAATAGTCCATTGGTATATTGTACAATTATATACTGTATACTTTACAAGGTTACATCAACCCTATTTCCAAAAATCATAATAATAAATAATAATCACAATTAACAATTTAATATGAAATAACAATAATTTTTAAATATTTCACATATAATTAATAACCACAATTAATATGAAAAAAGACAATCATCATAATACAAATATAAAAATAAGAATAATGCAAAGTATTTAAAATATTACAATAATACAATTTCATCATTTAATAAATAATAATTACATCAAAACATCCAACAAAAGAATAATAAATATCCTTAGCTATTACAATTTTATCATGATGAGAAAACAATCAAGTTGAAGTTAAACCTAAAACAAAAGCATTTACAATACATCATATATACAGAATTTAACATAAATTGATAAACATCAAATATAAGTAAAATTAAAATAAGAGGAAAAATAACCTACAACGAAATTCAATCGTCAATGAGAGAATACCCGCTATAACTGCACTGATCTCAGTTATCATTTGGTACAAAATCTTCATCATTGAGAGGAGCTTCATCTTCATTATCATTCAAATTTAATGCACCAAATGACATGTCAATGCTTTCCCATTCAAGATTATCTTGCAAGTCATTGACATCTATCAAATTAGGCTCTTTAGAAACCCAATTTGCCAAAACATCGATGTTGTCAATGAAAATTGGATCAGTTGAACTACTTGTACTATTAAGACTCCTAGTAAACAATAAAATTTAATTATTAGAAATTATAAGAAATTATATCGAAATGATAATAACATATCTTTCCTGATAATTTCCAACAATTCCCAACAATTTCCATTCCCAACAATTCCCAACAATTTTCATTTCCAAAAATCACAAAATATTCATATAACAATTTCCATTTCCAACAATTCCCAACAATTCTTATTTCCAACAATCACAAAACATTCATAAAATAATTTCCAATTCCAACAATTCCTAACAATTCTCATTTTCAACAATCACAAAACATTCATATAACAATGTCGAATTCCAACAATTCCTAACAATTCTCATTTCCAACAATTACAAAACATTCACATAACAATTCCCATTTCTAACAATTCCCAACAATTCTCATTTCCAATAATCACAAATATTTATAAAGTAATTTCCAATTCCAACAATTCCCAACAATTCTCATTTTCAACAATCACAAAACATTCATAATGTTGGACCCCGTTTTCAAAGCCCAACATTCGGAGTCATAAAAACGTGGGCAAACTCATTTATTCAACTTCAGGATAGATTTTGGGAAACCTCAAATCAGAATTTCAATTTGGCTTCTTCAGAACATTTGTTCCCCATTGTCTTAAGTTTCTAAAGACACCAAACTCATTCCATTTGGTTCAAAAATCTAAAATTTATAGCCCAAACATTTTTGTACTGTTGTTACACTGAAGTAGTACACTATACTCATCCAGAAATTGAAAGTCTTAGAGACAGAATTAAAAATTGATTTATTCAGATACTTTGTGTCTATATGTCTCTAGTTTATTTAGAGACAAAAATAATAGTAATTGGAGCTCTACGGATTAAGACATCATTAAAATACTGAAGCATGTTTAGTTAAAAATATCCAACTCACACTCTTCCAACTGATCCCCTCACTTTGATTCAATCAATATTTTTCAAATTAATACCAAAAGCTATAAATTTTTAAGAAGAGATAGAGGAATGTGTTAGGAATCTAATGCTTCAAAAATCAGGTCATTTGGAGGTGGGACGACAAAGTTATGGTTAAAAGAGTGAAACATGTTCTGGCGTGCGCGCCCGCAACGTCACGATCGCGACTTGACTTGCCGCGATCGCGAATTTCCTCCTCTCTTTTCTTCCTCCGACCTGTCCTGGTAAAAAGGGCATAACTTTCACTATCAGTATTGGATTAAGTTTTTTCAAAGACTGTGTTGAAGAGGACTTCTAGGCCTACAACTTCTATGAAGACCTCAAAAACAAATTTTATCTCTATAAGGATTAAAAGTTCAAACCAATGCAGCTGTCCCAAAAGTCCTTCCTATGCAACATCACAAATTTCTAATAACCATAACTCTCAACTAAGATATCCAAATATTTCATACTATATAGCATTGAAAAGCTAGAAAGGTAATCTACAATTTCTAAGAAGACAACCCTTAATGAATGTAAAAAGTCATCTTTGCCCTTCCTTTTATGCTTTATGACTCTTAAACATAGTAACATGCCAAAATTGCCCTCATACACTCTTAAAACATTAATTTCACTAACTAGTAAAATAAAATCCTACTAACATTGAAGTAAATAAATAAAGTCGAATAAAAATTCTATTATGATCTCATAGTCGGATACATTACCTCAAACAAAATACATGCTTTTTCAATAGCTTATTTTACCTAGGGATAGGACTCCCATACTCACTTTCGAATCCTTAAATATTCATACTTATATGCTTATATTTCCTCGAGCAAGCCATGACTGTACATTCGTGTCGATATCTCTTTCGAAAATATAATACCACAGTACAATACTGGGGTCATACTCTATAATACATCCTCCAATACAATCGCATACTTACCCACAACTTTCATCTTCTCATATCAGAAAAGGGTATCATCATTTCTCACTAATTCTAGTAAAAAACTCTTATCAATTTCTTTTGCGATTGAAACCTATCTAAACTCTTAACAATCGCTCTTACGATAGATACCTATTTTGAAAGTTGCCCATATAAGATCGTAATACCGGTGCTTTGATACCACACATGTTGGGCCCCATTTTTGGAGTCCAACTCCTATTCGGAACACATATATCCTAACCCAATATTTAATCGAAAATCTCATAATACATTTAAGAAAACTAACTTTTGTCAATCACAACAACCTTATCAAGTACATCTAATTTCAACTCTCATCATCTATACATAATCCATATTGCATTAATATCATAAATTCAAGGTTTTACAAACTTCAATGCGCATTCCAAGTCCTAACACCAAATTTCCCAAAATACATAAAGTACTGAAGCTAACAATACTTAAAATGTAACTAACATCCTTAATGTTACAAAATCTAGCTTAAAAATACAAAAATGCAACTTGAATCAATGCCTTGACCCTCTTTCACTTCATCTCTTAATCATCACCTATAAGTGGGGACAGGAGTGAGCTTGAAAGCTCGTGAGTAACAAGTTTATAATAAAAGATAAGCAAAAACTTTTGAAATTATTTTACTTGTCATTGAAAATTTCCATTGAATTCATAAAGTACACTTTTCTCAAAATTCTTGTCAAATTCACAATATAGCAAATCATGTATGCATTCATCA
>JANZXR010000171.1:33915462-33928632 GCA_027575705.1 Erythroxylum echinodendron
TCAGTACGCGACAGTGGTAGTATCGGAGAAGAGAGGATAAACACGATAATGGATAAGGTATTCTCTTTCGGAGAATAACTCACATCTTAGGATATGCTGCATGTGAGTTGAACTTCAGTAACGGGGTCCAACATAGCTACTCTATCGACAAGGTATTCTATTAGTTTATCTGTAATACTTTCTTTTTCTTCTGGAAGCTCTTTTTGAATTGTCCCTCTATTTATGAAGCTAACCCTTGTCTTTTTTTCACTCTCAAATTTGTGTCGATCATCTTTCATTTCAGCAAATATTTCCATTAATTTATCTTCCAAAGCTGGCTCGTTACATAGAGATGCTTGGTGTCATAAATATCCAACTGGAGCGTAATTGATCCATCCAAAAGTATAAGAGTTGCTCTGCTCTGAATTGTAGTTGTTCTCGTACAGTGCACAATGATGTTGATTATTATACATGCTATATTGCTCCCATCTATGTGTTGGTGGTCGACATTCATGATTGTAGTGATAACTATTACGAATGTCTCGACACAACCTAAATATCGGTTGAGCTTCCAAAAACATGTAAGAACACCTCATTCTCCCATATGGTGATGCCACAGTTTGCGAAAACATACTCTAGCACCCATAAAAGTCTTTTCTACTCCATCCTTCTATTGTGACTTGTGGATAGGACAGTGAATCATAATTCCTACAATAAACCACAAACTCAAGATCAAGTAGAGAAATTCAAAAGATAATTAAATTAATAAGTCAAAATACAATCAGATAAAATAAAATAAATACAAAAGGTAAAATTAAAATAAAATAAAATAAAATAAAAACAATGATAAAACAAAATAAAATAAAAATGACTAGAGTAATAACATTCAGGCTTTCCTAATATCAAAGTCCCCGGAAATGATGCCGAAAACTTGATTGACCTATTTTGTGAGTTGGTCAATATTGTAATAACCGCAAGTGCGCAACATAGTAGTAGCTAGTACCGACCAGTACGGGTCGATCCCATAAAGACGATAGATACTATTAACTACCCTTCCCCTATTATCTAGCCTAAGGATTGATTTTAGGTTTTTAATAAAAAGAAAATAAAAATAAAACAATTAAAGAAATAGGAAACGATAATGAATGAAAAGATAGTGGAATTCACCCAGAAAAATATCGTTATCAGAAATTAGTATCTAGCTCTAAATCCCTTTGAACCTTCAGTGGATTGATCTTTTATCATAAAACTATTTTGTTGATGTATTAGACCGTGGAGACTCTTATAATATGCTAATGGCTAACCTTTAATCTACTAACAACTAATCATAAGGTCTCTAGCTTAATTACTCAGGTTAAATCTTATAGGAATGCATTACCGATTTATAAGTCCCTCTATTGAGTTTAAACCTAATCCGGAAGATTTATTTCATCCTATCTCTAAAGTTGCAATCAACTCTTTCTAACTAAGATAGATCTATTCATACTAGGATTTCTCAATCCGTATTATGAAATCAAATTATGATATAATATTCTTGGGTTATTAGAACATAAATAAAACGGGTAACCATATCATAATATATCAATAAGCAATTGCATTAATAAAAGAATCGCCAAATCAAAGTATTAACATAAGGTTCGTCTAACCTAAATATTAACTGGATGTTTAGTTACACACGATCGAATACAAAATCAAACCTACATAAACAAAAATATGAATCGAAAACAATGGGTTCATAATTCTAAATCTCTTTGATTGACTTCTATCGGATGTTCTTATGATATAGAGGTGTTATTTTGATTTCTGATGGATTTGTCAATGATTTTTTCATGTTTTTTGCTTCTTTAGACCAAAATCTCACCTAAAGAATGACTCCATGTTTGGAATTGCCTCTAAGAGTCTATTCTTTTCAATTGCCACCAAAAATGTCTTTTTATCACGAAACTTAAGGTTTTGGGAGATGCACGGTCTCTTGCAAGATCGTGCATCAGATCGTATAGAATCAGAATTTACTAGATATCGCGAAAGTGCATAGTTATGGGAAAGTACACAGTTGTGCATTCCTTCAGATTTTTTGAGTCTTCGTTTTACATCATGTTTTCATCCAAATTCTTCTCCTTTAAATCCATGAAGGCAATTATCACCTATAAAAGCACTTGGAGTAGGCATGTCAATAGGCCGAGTCGGGTCGATGGTGGCCCGCTAGTCGGCCATGACTCGTGCAGGTCAAGATGGGCCAGCCTATGGTCTAGGGTATGACCCGTCGGGCCACGGGGGGCTGGCCCGGGCTAACCTGTCCATTTATTTTAAAAGAAAAAAATTCAAAACGACATCGTTCTAGAAAAAATGAGTTAGCCATGGGTCGGGCTGGGCTAGTCTGTAGCCCGTTCAAGCAAACCATGGTCAGCTCGTGACCTAACTCGGGAGGACCATGGTCAGCCCATGATCGGCCCGTAACTCGGCCAACCTGGGCCAAAAAGTGACCGAATGGTAATTTTCATCCCTAACTTGGAGTGAATTAAGTACCAAATATAAGATAAAAGTATAAAATACAAACAAAATGCATCAAATACGGGTGTAAAAAATAGTCAAATATCCATTTATCAAAAATCCCCACACTTAAGCTTTTACTTGTCTTCAAGCAAACCATAATCAAAATTATAAATTTTATAACATCAATTCATGCCAATTGCAACCTGTCCATTATAAATTTTATAACATCAATTCCTATTGAATCAAATTAACATAAAATTATAGTCAAGTTGTCCTAAAATTAATTTCCTAAGTAATATTAATAACAATCACATCAATTGTTGCATTGAAATCAAAAGCATATCTCTTGGATAAGAGGATAATATTAAATGTAAAATTAAAATAGTTAAATATTCCAATGTAAAATCAAAATAGTTCCCCACATTATGTTTCGTAGTTGGATGAGGCTTAAAAGGAGTAGGCTTATGTGATGGTTAAGTAATTAAGGGGTTTAATTATGGTCAAGTATGAGCATCTAGCAGGTTAGCACCAACTAAACCTTATTGAGCAAATTTAGCCGAAGGATGAATAAGGGGCAGAAAAGTCATTATATCATGAAATTTACGACTTAAATTTTAACTGACATCCATAATTCAAAAAAGAAAACTGGAAGCTGGAAGTTTATAAATTTTTGAAGGTAGTTATGAAGAATAATAATGTTTTAGAGGTGGGAAAAGGGAAGGAAGGATAAAGATTAAAAAAGTAAGGGAGTGAGCCTCACTAGAGGAGCTCCAAGATCAATGAATCGGTAATAAGAAGACGAGGGGTCCAAGAAATAATGAATAAGGAATGTAAACTGAAAAGCCAAAATGTTAAGGAATAAATGAAGAAGATATACATAATGAAGGTGAAGCTTAAAGCTAGAGATTGCCATAAACGACAAACCCAACTATGGCACAACTAGAAAAAGGGGAGAGTATGAGGGTAAGTAACATGAGGGTTTATTAATCCTATAATATTCCCTTATACAATGTTGAGTTTCTATTAATGGAGGAAGACATTGTAGTATACCAAACTAAAACTGGGTCAAGAAGAGAGAAGATTAAATATAGAACGACAAGAGGAATAGAACTAGTTATTATATATATATATATATATATATATCCTAAAACCAAAAATTAGCCATCTTATATAAGCTTCATAGTTCATATATGACTAATTTTGCTCTTTTATGTTTTAGGTTCCTATTTTCTTTTTAAACAATTTCAAATTTAAGAGAGAGGATTTTCTAGTGCATTATGATCATGAGATTAACTACTAAATATCATTATGAAACATATTGATCTTTGGACTTGCATGACACTAACTAGTATGTCAGAAAAATGTGAAGAAGTTACTCTTTAATGCTTTTATGATGCCAAACTTGGGTAAGTTTGGCAATTGGGCTTGGGGCTGGCATGAACCAGCCTGACCTGAAGTCAAGTGGCTAAGCCTAAATTGAGCAAGCCTTAGGTTCGATTTTTTAGGCCCGACCAAGCCTAGAGCCTGACTGACGGGCAATAAAAAATGATATCATTTTGGGCCAAATACTGTTGTTGTTTTTAATTTTTGAGAAAATATAAAATTAGGTTGGGCCAACTGTCCTGCCTAGAGCATGGGCTCTAGCAGCCCCTAGCTTAGTTGGGCCTATGGCCTGGCTCGGGCCTGAATTCACAAAGGTTGACCTATTGTCATCCCTAAACTGGAGTCCAATCCATTAATGGTTGTTGCTCTCATCGAATTCATTGCTATATTCAAACTAAAAAAGTTCCTACCGCAGAAATTGAAGAGTTTTTAGAGAGGAACAGGAGTGTCAAGGTTATAAAGGAAAAACGAAAATAGTGTTGGGGCTTATGTTGCTGATTGGAATGATGAGTCAATGATGTAAAACTAGCTTTTAGAAATAAAATATGTCACATTTATTTTTCTAATAAAATTTTGGGTTCTATAAATATGAATCTTAGATAAAACAATCTTTACAAAGTTATAGTTATTTTTGAACTATAAATTGCTAAGGTCTAAGTTAATTTTTCTAAAAATATTCAAATGAAAAATATCCTTTTTTGTCTTACAACTAGTAAATGAGTGGTTTACAAATTAAAGGAATTTGTACATGATGAACTTAATTTACTAGGTTAAGTTCATCGAGCCATTCCAAAAACTTTGATCAAGTAGCTTAAGTAGTAAGAGTGTTAAGGAAAATGCCCCAAATTGGATATCGGTTGAATTTAATATCCCGAAAAATAATAACAAAAAAATAAAGAAAAGGCAAAATAAATGGGACAGTACTTAAGGATTTACGTGGTCCGGTCAATGTGACTTGCGTCTATGGTCGGAAGGTGAGCCAATTTCACTAATATATGGAGAACGTATAATAATTACATAAGGCTAACTCAAGAAGCCTTTTAATCAGAAAATTCCTAAAAGGAATTCGAAAACAAAAGGACGAGTGTTGTGAGAGATAGTTTTGAAATAAAAAATGGTGCACTAATGCCTCAAACGAGGCCTTTTATTTATAGCTGAAATCCCAAGCTTCCATATAAAAAATTCTTCAATCTTAATTTCTTCAATCTGTGTGCAATTTTTGCAAGTGACAACAATGTCATACACAAAAAGAAAATAATGCATCCATGGCAATTTCCAACGATTGGTGGCTAACATTTATTGACTTGGTGGAGGGGGCCAAGACATGCAATAAATCTCCACCTTAACTTAGTACCAAATAATTAGTTATCTGCTTCACTTGCCCTGACAATGCCCCAAAGGTTTATATCATTAACTTCGAACACCAATTAAGTCCAGGCACTACTTGAACTTGTAAACTGGTCGAGCTTTGATAAACATATTGGTAGGATTATCCTTAATGTTGATCTTCTGAATAAGGACCTTTTTCTTTGCAATAGTATCATGAATAAAATGATACTTAACATCAATATGTTTTGTCCTCTTATGATACATCTAGTCATTTGTCAAATGAATAGTACTCTGATTATCACAATAAACAGTAGTAACCCTTTAATAGAGAGATAATTCACTGGACAAACCTCTCAACCATAATGCTTTTTTGATAGCCTCAGTGACTACCATATATTCTACTTCAGTAGTAGATAAAGCCACTACATGCTGTAGAGTAGATTTCCAGCTAACGGCATAATCTCCAATGTAAAATACGTAACATGTCAAAGACCTATATCTATCGAGATCACTAGTATAATCTAAATCTATAAAACTAACCAAAGTGTTACTGGTTTTACCAAACTCCAAACAAAAGTTTGAAGTACCCTTCAAGTATCTGAGAATCCATTTTATTGCCTGCCAATGTTCTTTGCCAGGATTAGCCATATACAGCTTATGAAATATTAGGACAAGTACATACCATTGCATACATAATACCACTGATGGCACTAAACTATGGAATGCCATATAATCTTCCTCTTCCTGTGACTGTGGTGATTGAGCAGCAGATAGTCTAAGATGACTAGCAAAAGGAGTACTAACTGCTTTAACATTTCACATGCCAATTGCTCTAAAACTTTATTGAGATAATTCTCATGGGTCAAGAATAATTTACCAGCTCATCAATCACATTCTATTTCCATGCTAAGAATTTTCTTTGTTTCTTTTAGATCTTTCATCTCAAGTTCACCATGCAATAAGGCCTTTAAATTGTTAATATCTGTAATATTCTTAGCAATAATTAGCATATTATCAACATATAACAACAAATAGATGAATGAGCTGTCATCTAACTTCTGGAAGTAAACACAACTATCATATATACTCCTAGAGAAATCATGACCCCATATAAATGAATCAAACCTCTTATATCACTTTCTTGGAGACTGCTTCAATCCGTACAAGGATTTCTTCAACAAACACACTTGGTCTTTTTTCCTGCAACTTCAAAACCTTTAAGTTGTTTCATATAAATCTGTTCATCTAATTCGCCGAACAGGAATGCTATCTTGATATCAAGCTGTTCTAATTCTAAATCAAACATGGCAACCAATGCAAGTAATACACGAATATAGCTATGTTTTACCACTGGAGAGAAAACATCATTAAAATCAATACCTTATACCTGGCTGTAGCCTTTTTCAACTACACATACCTTATACCTTGCATTTTCAACACCTAAAGTACCTTCTTTTCTTTTGAAGACCCATTTGCAACCAATAATTTTTTACCCTTTGGCAGATTCACCATAAACCAAGTACCATTCTTGTTTAGAGATTCCATTTCTACATTCATAGCCACCACCCACTTATTAGCATAAGCACTTGAAACTGCCTCCGTATATGTGGAAGGTTCACCATCTCTACCTGTTTCCTGTGCCACTAATAAAGCATATGCAACTAAATTTGCATACCTCTGTAATGGTCGCATCTCCCGTCTTGGTCTGTCTTTGGCTATGAAATGTTCTTCTTGTACTGGTTCATCTTGAACGTGATCAGGATCTGGTTCATCCACTTGATCTGTCTGATGTATAGAAGATGTCTTTGAAGGACCTGAACTACCAATCTCTAATGCCACTTGTTTCTGTGTAGTATCCCTTTTTCTAAATTACAAGGAATACATGACACTTGTCTAAGATACAACATAGAGGATTCATCAAATGTAACATCTCTACTAATTACAAATTTAGGTAACTTGGGATTAGGACACCATAAGCGATATCCTTTCACCCCTGAAGTATAACTGAGAAAAATACATTTCTTAGCCCTAGGCTCTAATTTTCCTTAATTTACATACATATATGTTAGACACCTAAATATTCTTAAAGTAGAGTAATCAACAGGAGTACCTGACCAAACTTCTTCCAGAGTCTTGAAATCGAGAAGAGCACAAGGAGAGCGGTTGATGATGTAGCAAACCGTAGTAATGGCTTCTACCTAAAAATCAAGTGTCAACCCTGTATTAGAGATCATACACCAAGCCCTTTCTAAAAGAGTCTGGTTCATGCGCTCCACAACTCCATTTTGTTGCAGAGTCATTCTGATAGTGTGATGCTGAGCAATTCCTTCATTCTTGTAAAATTCATTGAATTCAGCTCCAAAAAATTCCAAACCATTATCTATCCATCGCTACTTAACATGTTTTCCTGGTTACTTTTCAATCAAAATAGGTTAAGAAAACACATTCTTATGTTTCAAAAAATACAATCAAAACTTCCTTGAATAATCATCAATAAAAGTCAACATATATCTGGTACCACCTTTAGATGGAACACAAGAGGGCCCCTAAAGATCAGAATGAATATAATCCAAATTACCTTTAGTTTTATGGACAACTGGAGAACTGAAACCGACTCATTTCTACTTCCCAAAGGAACAATGCTCACAATAGTTCATCTTACCAATACTTTGACCACAAAGTAGGCCTCTCTTACTTAACAATGTTAAGCCTTTCTTACCCATATGTCTCAAACGCATGTGCCACAATTTGTAATGTCACCATCTATAGAGACTACCACAGCACCTGTTACTATAGATTCCTTCAAAACATACAAGCTACCAGATCTGCAAACTTTTATCAATACAAAAGCAACTTTAGAAATTTCCAAATTGTCACCTTTAGCTGAGAAGTTGCACCATTAAGAATCGAGAGTGCCTAAAGAGATGAGATTTTTCTTCAAATCAGGAATACTTCAGTGAGTGTTCTAATAATACCATCATACATTTTGATCCGGACTGTACCTTTACTAACAACTTTACAGGCAACATTATTACCCATCAAAACAATTCTACCATCCAATGACTTATAAGTGGAAAAACACTTCCTATCGGGAGTCATATGATAAGAACAATCTGAATCTAAAATCGACTCCTTATTAGACCTGACTTTATCTTCTATGGCTATAAAGATAATTCCCTCATTCTCATCTGCTACTATACTAGTCTCGACGATGTTTTTGTTGATCTTCTCATTTTTCTCCTTATTTTTCAATTTATAATAATCAGCCTTTATGTTCCCCTTTTTCTTGCAATAATTACGAACTTTATTTTTGTGTCTGAATTTTGACCTGCCTTTGAATCTACTTCTTTTAAAATATCTATTTTCATATCTACCCCGTACAAATAGTCCCTTTACCTGACTTCCACTAGTCTCCCCAGTAATGTCCCTATCAATATGCTCTTTTGACTTTAATGCAGACTTAATACTATTATATGAGACTGGCTCTTTCCCATAAATCATATTATCACGAAAATGTTTAAAGGAATGGGAAGGGAACATAACAACAATATGACTTGATCTTCATCTTCAATATTTACATCTAAATTCTTCAAATCCAAAATAAGATAATCAAGTTTATCCAGATATGAAAGAATAGATGTACCTTCTATCATCCTCAACATGTACAACTTCTGTTTCAAATAAAGCCAATTTTTCACCGTCTTTTTAATATACATGGCTTTCAAATTGTCCCATATACTTTTAGCTGTGCTTTCACTGGCAACCTCCTGCAAAACCTCAGCAGAAAGATTCAATATGATGGCTTATCTCGCCCTTTTTATCTAGATCTATGAATTTATCTGACGCCATATCTGTTGGCTTTTTCTCCACTCCATCAAGTGCAATCTTACACCCATCTTATATTAAAATGGCCTGTATCTTGAGCTGCCACATATCGAAGTTAATACTTTGTTCAAATTTTTCAATAGAGGTCTTCGTTATCATCATAGTGGCTAAAAATTGATATTCTAACTATTTTTTGACAAGTGGACCCCATATGTGAAATTGGGGACAGTGAGGCTCACAAAAAGCACTGGATGCTGGACCCACAGACACAGGCACAGTCAGAACATGGGCCTACAAGCAAAATTGAACTTCGTTTAAAAAGCCGAGGCAGAGTGCCCCATAAGATAAAATTGAGGTGATGGACCCCCCATATGTAACTAGAACAGTGGGCTCTATTTGGACTCACAATAAAATCTATTTTACTTTCTGACATAGAGGATCTACCTTACTGGTAACCACAAAGTATACAGTAAGTTAAACTAACAAGAGAAGCTCTTATACCAATTTGTTAAGGAAAATTCCCTCGGATCAGATACTGGTTGAATTTAATAGCCCAAAAAATAATAACAAAAAAATAAAGAAAAGGGAAAATAAATAGGACAGGAAATAAAGATTTATGTGGTTTGGTCAATGTGACCTACGACTATGGCCGGAAGGTAAGCCAAATTTACTAATATGTGAAAAACGTGCAATAATTACAGAAGGTTAGCATAAGAAGTCTTTTAATCAGAAAATTTCCAAAAGAAATTCAAAAACAAAAGATGAGTGCTACGAGAGATAGTTTTGAAAGAAAGAAAATGGTGCACTAATGCCTCAAATGAGTCCTTCTATTTATTGCTAAAATCCCAGGCTTTCATCCAAAAAAATCTTAAATCTCAATTTGTTCAATTTGTGTGCAATTTCCACAAGTGTCAATAATGTCATGCACACAAAGAAAATAATGCATCCATGGCAATTTCCAATGGTTGGTGGCTAACATTTGTTAACTTAGTGGAAGGGGCCAAGACATGCAACAAAGAGCAACGTAATATAACAATAATCAAATAAAATTTTCTTTCTTTATTATTCATAACTTTATATTTATCCTTTTTTATATCTCAATTAGTTTTTTAATATTCGCACTGAAACTCAATAAAATTAGAGCTTAAAATCCTAAAAATCTGGGACCCCATTATTGATGTAAATGAAGAAGATCATTGATATAAAAATAAATTAATTACTGTAAGACCATTTTGTTAACTTTTCTATCGTTAATTATTTGTTTATTCATAATTGTCTGTTTCATTTTTTTACCATAAACTCTAGTTAATTAAGATGATCGTTTTTATATAAAATGTATGAGTTAGAAAACACTCACGCAGATTTTGATTTGAATTAGTGCAGTCCCAATTGATGACTTTTAAAATTAAATTGAGTCTAGATCTTTAATGTGAATATGCCTAATGCCTAAACATAAACCCTAAAATTAACCCAAAAGTTTTTGTTTTGAATACTTTTTCTTGAGAAATTAAAATTTGAATTAAGTAAAGGTAAGAAGTTTATAGTAAAATGATAGCAAAAAGCTATCAAGCTTTTTAGTAAGCAAAAAAATTAACAATGATAATTATACTAAATTATAAGCAAAAACTAAGGGATTAATTAAATTTTCTCAGGATATAGCAATGATAATTATACTAAATTATAAGCAAAAACTAAGGGATTAGTTAAGTTTTCTCATGATATACCTTCCTCAGCTTAGTAAATTGATGTTTTAGAGATATGAACATGCTTCTTTACTAAGTCTGGATAATGCAAAACTTGCTTCCCCATCAAATTCCCTTTGTTTAAGAGAGTAGATTAAATTTCTGAAATCAAATTCCTGAAAGAAATGATAACGTTTCCAGTGCTTTACATGTCCAATTTCATTGTTTATCCAATAAAATTCTCCATATACGCTTAATTAGTAAGATTTTATTTGTGATTCTGATCTAGTTAATACCAGAACGTCCTTCCTCTATAGGTAAGCAAATATCAGAGTATTTGACCTCTGCTAATAAATTTTTTGTAGTGTACCCTTATCATAAGAAGTTCCATAATATTTGTTTTAATAAGGTTTTAACTACATTCTTTGGGAACATTATATGGGAAGCCCAATAAACATACAATATATTGATAACAAAATTTATCAATTATAAGATAAAATTATGTTACACCAGTTATTAATTATCTTCTTTATTTTTTTCACTTGAGGGATTGAAGTCTGCTTGAGAAGGCTTTTTCAAATAGAAGCATTATCTTGTTAAGCAAACCTAAGGTCAAAGTGGATAGAGGCAAAGTTGGGTTATATACATGGGATGTATACAAATCGAGAGTTGATAACATAATGAGTGTGCTAAATCAACAGTTTATGGCACAAGTTGATAGTTGCATAATTGAATGTAATTGGTATGAATGATACCTACCGATTGATCTAAGGTGGCTTGTTGGGCAAACCCAAGGTCATTCTTAGTGATATCAAATATCAACCCATTAAGAAAACTATAAATTTTTTCAAATTCATATTAAGGGCTATGGATTTGAATTAGAATAATAGGACCTATAATGAATGTGATTAAAGTCCTTATCGAAATGCATTAATGTACATTCTAACACTTTCTCTCGTTCTTTTAGGTTATTGATTGCCACGATGTCTTTTAGTGTGAACTTACGCTCCCTATTAGATTCCAACAATCTCACGGGACCTAACTTCTTGGATTGGCTACAGAATTTAGAATTGTTCTCAAATATGAAAAACTAGGATATGTCCTAGATGAACCACTTCTCGATCTCCCTGCTACTGATGCATCTGATGTAGATTAGATAGCTTATACGAAGCTACTGATGATAGTGAGCTAGCTAGCTATATAATGCTGGCCTCTATGTCATCATAATTGTAAAAGCAGTATGAGGCTATGGATGTTCATACCATAGTCTACCATCTGAGGGAACTATTTGATGAGTAAGCTAGGTTTGAAAGGTTCGAGACCTTGAGGTTGCTTTTCCACTCTAAGATGGCTGAAGGATCATCTCTAGTGTAGTATGCGCTGAAGATGACTGGATACATTGAGAGGTTAGGTAGTTTGAGCTTCATTATAGATCATAAATTAAGTATAAACTTGATTCTGACTAGTTTGATTAATAGTTATTCACATTTTGTGCTTAACTATCAGATGAACCAAATATCCACAATGATACCTAAGTTAATTAATCTGCTCAAAACAGCTAAGCAAACTGTCAAGAAAGATAGTAAGGCTCTGATGCTGGTGGACTCTGCGTTTGGTTCTTGAAAGAAGAACCAAAAGAAGAAGAAGAAGTCCAAAAGGCCAATGGGAGGTGTAGCCAAGAAGAAGGCAAAGGAGACAACTTCAAAGGGGATATGATTCCATTGCAAAAAGGAAGGAAATTGGAAGAGGAACTGCAAAGCTTACTTGGATTCGCTGAAGCAGAAGAAGGCATTGGATGCCCTACCGCCTACTTCAGGTATGATATTTGTCATTGAGGTTAATACTATTTCTAATCATAACATTTAGGTATTAGATACTAGATGTGGCTCACACATATGTGTTGATATGTAGGGTCTCAGGGATAGTAGACTATTCAAGAAGGGAGAGATAGACCTACGTGTGGGAAATGGAGCAAGAGTTGCTGCATTAGTCGTAGGGACATATTTTTTGTATCTTCTTAGTGAACTAGAGTTAGTTTTGGAAAATTGCTACTACGTACCTATTGTGACTAAAAACATTGTATATGTTTCATGTCTTAATAAAACGGGATTTCATTTAACATTTTCAAGTAATAGTTGTTCAATTAAGTTGAATGAAATGTTGTATGGTACTGATACATTGTGCAACGGAATTTACATATTAGATATGTCCAATCCAATTTTAAATATCAATGCCAATAAAAGATAAAAACGAGATAACTTAAATCATCGTACTTATGGCATTGTCGACATGGCCATATAAGTGAGAAACGCATGATTAAGCTACACAAGAATGGTAGCCTAGGGTTGGTCATTTGATTATGAATCATATGACACATATGAAGCTTGCTTTTTAGGCAAGATGACTAAATTACCTTTTAAAGGAAAGGGTGAATGAATGAATGGTTTATTAGACCTAATACATTCTAATGTATTTGGTT
>JANZXR010000171.1:33942496-33961023 GCA_027575705.1 Erythroxylum echinodendron
TAAAAAATAAAGTCATTTTGTAGAAAATGATGTTGTTTTCTATTTTTAATATAAAAAATTTTAAAAATAGGTCGAACCAAGCCAAGGCCTTTGTTAGGCTGAGCCTCTGGCTTGGTTGCCTCAGACCCAAACCTAAGAAGAAGCTATTAGGTCTAAGCTCAATCAGCCCGTTTCCACTCTTAGCCATAAAATTAGTGCCTTATGGGTAATTGTTATATGTTATTTTGATGGATGCGTATAAGCAAGTTGTGCTTTTTATGATAGATATGGTGAGGTAAGGATGATATGTCATGATAAATAATAGCCAGTGACAATCAATATCTACTCAAGCTACACAAGCTTCAAAATACATGAGTCATGAAGAGGGAATTGAACAGGTTGCTAATAGAACAAGTAGAGCATTGAAAGAAGCTAGAGAAGATCATCGACAAGCAGTAAAGCAAAGAAGGCTAAAGAAACTCTCAATGAACTAATGTTGAATCTTTATGCAAGTAGTGAAATTTTGCTTCTTTAAAAGACTAAAGTCAACCCTATATTATTGACTTAAATGAAGGAGCAAGCTTTGGAAAGAAGGTTAAAAAATATACCAGTGTTAGACTCACAAGTAAATAGATGTTGGCTTTTCGCTAGATTTGTGACTAGAGTAATAGAAGTAAGTTAGCATTGGAATTGAAGTTATAACTAATGACAAACTTATGATTATGTTGATGCAGAGTTCTAAAACAAAGTCAATGTCGAGTTTGAAAACTAAACCAGCGCCAAACTCCTATTTTTGTTAATTTTAAATTTTAAACTTTTATTTAGATAGAAATTGACTTATGTATCAATGTTATTATTTCCTAATTAGATTATGTCAAGATTATTTTTTCCTTTTAAAATTCTAGTTTTAGGGTTTTATATCTATAAGACTCTTCTTACGGTTATAATAATAACTTATGTTTGTGATTCAATTGAAATTACTATGGAGAGAGTTTCCTTTATCCTTATTTTTAGATAAACTTCTATTCTAAGTTCTCTAACAACTAGCGATCTTATCTATCTTGCTACTAGAGATCATTTATGGAATCTTATCACTCTCAATCTTTTGTTTTCCTATGAGTGTGGCGATTCACATCCTTCTCTTTTTATTTTTGTGTATGTTTTTCCTAGATTAAACTTGTTATGATATAATGCTTTTAATATTGTTATATTAATATTGAATCCCAATAGTCCAATCTTATTAGTGAGAATCGAATCAATAATTTCATGTCAAATTGAGTTAGAAATTAAATTGTGTCTAGAACTTGTATTCGACATCTATTTAGAATACGTACAGCTACATATGATATGTGTAGTATGTAATCTTTACGAGTGTATTTCATAATTATTTCTATGACAAAATTTTGGAGATGATATAATGTCATATAGGTACATAAGGTGTTGATTATTTATTAGTAGTATGATAGAGTTTTATTTTATTTTATTTATTTATTTGTTGATATGTGCTACTTTATAGCAGTTAATTTTATATGAGGAATTTAATAGAGAGCATGAAGATTTAGACGAGTTTTGAGTGCAGTTTTATAAATTGAATCTAACAGAATTACTAAAAAGAAAATGAATCATATTTCATTTAATTATTGTTAAAGAGCGATAAAATATAGTTGTTTTATATAAATAAAAAAAGTTACTTGAGATATTAATGTTTGTTTTTGTTATTATTGATGACAAAAATTCTTTGAAATGTCTCCTTTAGATTTGTGAGTTTGACGAACTTAATATCCTGAATATGGGGGCAAGCTTTTTGGAATTAGACCTTAGGTAACAATTTGCTACAAATATAACAAAAATGACTCTGAACACAACCTAAAGTATTTAGAAATATAAAAGAAACTCATTAAAAAAAAGCACCAAATCAAAATCTGTGATTCTTTGCATTATCCAAGGAAAAGCGGACTATAGATTAGCCGGCCGGGGGCAGGTGGAGTTTGGAGGAGAAAGAACGCACTTTTAGATGGTGATAATTATCCTCATTATGGGCTCTAAACAAACAAAAAGCTAATGCCATTATAAATGGGGAGATATCATGTTGGACAGGATTATTTATTAAAGTTTAATTACATTACAGTGCGCATTTGAATATTTAAAGCAGGTGTCGAGCTTCTCATTGAGAAACACCCCAATGGAGTGCGAGTCTGCTCAGTATTCATTATCGCCATTAATCTAAAATTTCAGTGAAAAATCTCACGTTTTGGGTGTTATAAAAACATTAACCTTAACCCTACCCTATGCGTCATGATTGTTAAACGTGAGAGGTGGTATACAATTTAAGAGGTGCGTCAAGCTGACATAGAGGCGTGTAATTAGCATGCTTTAATTTATTTCTTCTTTAATTAGTATCCAACAGTACAAGACTGCAGCTTCTTGTGTGGGTACATATAAATGTAATATACATATGTTATCTTGTCGTCTATAGGATTTCAATAGCTGAGACACGTTTTTGGTTAAGGCTGAGTTTTTCTTTTCTATTTTATTCTTAAGCACGCTATGTTCATTGAAAATTCGATCAGACATATTCTTGGATCCAGTTGCTTTCTTTCCATTTCTTTCTTCTCCTTTCCTTTTTCTGTTTTTACATCAAATTAATTCATATCTAGTAGAGAAAATAAGGCACACATCGTTTCAGCCCTATCCCTTTATTTTCTCCTCTGTGTTTTATTTGTATTTCACATGTTTTGTGATTGGACTTTTGACATTCTTCATATTTCTCCCAAACTTTTAATGACTGTTTTTGTATCTTGTTTTGATTGATTTATGAATTTACTGGTTGAATAATGGCAACTGAATCAACTTGGTCCAATTCAATTAAGAAAATTAATTACTTCTACATTAATGTTATCTATATTTCAATGGTGTCACTTTTTTTAATACAAAATGATACAATTTCTGGGGCTTTAAAAACTGTATATCTTAGCTTAGAAAGCAAAGGTTCACCAAAAGTTGAATTGGCTGGAGAATGAATTTTAACGTCCTCTTCTAGTAATAAACTACTAAATTCAATCCCAAATGCAATCATGATCGCAGTCAACTTTGGATTAATGTTTTAGCCCTTCCCACCCTAGATTGTTCAAGTGAATATGATAACATTGCCTTTGATATTGTTTGTAGAGAAAGGAGGTGAGGTAGCTGATGGCTCCAACAAAAGGAAAAGGAAGAAGGTGCTAAACAAACTGATAATTTCTCTCTCATTTTAGCAGCATCAACTGAGTTTCTCTACTGGGCGTCTTTTGGGGAAAGTCACCAATAGCTCAGAATCAGAATTATTGGACAACATTAGTGTATATGCTCACAATCACAATGACAGGGCAGCAACAACAAGAAAGCATTATGCACTTGACTTGCACCATATAAATACAAATATATACAGATGTTATAATATTCTGTAAAAATAAACCACTAGCATCCTTGATAATGCCAGACCTGTCCCTACTTCTTACATAAGATTACAACATCTGTGACACTTTCAAAGTAATGTCATTTCAAGGTGTCACTGTTGACTTGGTTTGGTGAGAAACCCTCTTTTGAAAGCCAGCAGGTTTACTTCCACCTTCCCCCAACAACAGCCTTAAAAGTATGTAACGTAACAACTAGTAATACACAGAATTCAACACTGAGACCTATAACATTCAAGCTGGACTGTGATGCTCTTTTCAATTGTTCACATTCACAGCCTAAGATTTCTTTCCTCTCTACCATAAAATTACGTAAATCTCTAATGCTTATTGTCCTCCATCTCTAATCATTTCAGAGCGTTTAATTCAAACTTGTCAAAACAATCAATACCGAAATCTTGGATACCAAAATCTTGGCACTCAAATAACCAAGTCAAATCTTCGTCCCATGATTGGTAACCCTTACAAGTATTTTGTAGTACCAGAGGAGGGTTGTCAGTATTTTTCCAGGAGGCATCGATTAGGGGAGGTTCATCCATCCACAAGCTATTCAATAAAATATCGTCATTGCAAATATTGTCCAACAAAAGTGATGAGTCGTCGGTGGAACAGTTTTCGGTTGGTGACCTTGAATTCTCCTCTGATGATGAGTTAACGGTGACCTCATTTTCTTGACCAGTAATGTTGCTAGGCTCAGGTGGCAAAGAACCAGCATGAGTTAAGCTGTCCTCTGCCTTGGGTTCTTTGTGCAAAGGCTCATGTGTGACAGGATCAATTCCCATCTTGAGAAGCTTTTTCTTTATATGAGTGTTCCAGTGATTCTTGATTTCATTGTCAGTCCTGCCTGGCAATCCAGCTGCTATCTTAGACCACCTGCAAGTAATTATTTTTAAAGGAAAAATGTCACTTTCTTGCTTCATTTGATCATGTGAACCATGCAACCATCAGCAAAGAAAATAAGTACTCCAACTACCAGTTTCAAATAATTGAAGCAATTTGTCAAATTTAGTTCATCTAGAATTATGAAGAAATGCTGCCCACTCAAATCTTAACTAGGATTATATACGTCCAACTCTTTAATAAAAATAAACAATCTTTATCGTATTTATTGGAAATCATTGCTACGGTAGACCGTAGATTCTTAGAGGAATTCAGTCAACTAATGCAAAGAAAAATGACGTCATGATAAAAGGTTATGTACCACAAGGAATTGCTAATTTATTATGAAACACTAAAATGTCACAACACGTTTACATCGTTAGCTTTTATTTTCTCCACCTACTTCCAAACCCCGCTGCCATCTTTTTGTCCATACTTTATGCCACGGCACCTTTCTTCCTTGAATATATAAAATTAATTAAATTTATCTTACACAATAATTTAAATTTTAATAATAATACGATCGCCTGATATGATATTAAAGTTTCTGTAATTAAGTAATCATTTTTACTTATTATTTAACATAAAGTACAATAAATTTGTGTAAATTTTAAATTTAAAGAATTTTTACTTAAAAGAATGTGTTAATGAATATATAAAATTAATTAATCATAAAGGTGAAGAATAGTGTAGAGAGAGATTAGCTATGTTCTTATTGCTTTATGAACGAACTAAAAAATATTCCCAAACAACGAGCCTTTGGCTCTACTAAAGTTTTATTAACACACTTTATAATTATAAATTAATATGATGAGTCTCGTGGAATTAATAAAACTACTTTTTAATGTTTATCCTGTACAAAATAGAAAGAAAAGAAGAAAATGTTATTGCTCAAATGTCATCCAACATAAATTTTTTATTATTTGAGATAAATATATATATATTAAATATAATTACATCATTTTTTTTAATAAATCACTCAATATTCGACGTTATAGTAATTGACTAATTCAAATTTGACCTGGATAGAACTTTTGTAGGAAGTAAAACTCTCTCTTACAAGTTGTAAAACGACTTTATTCTTAAAACTCGAATTCGAGATCTTGATTAAGTCTGGAAAAGTCCGCACTACTCCACCACAGCTATCATTTTGACAATTAAAACAAACCATTTTCCATATATAATCTGAGACATTCAACAGACTTCTTAATTTTTGGTAAGACATCTTGTTAACCAAATCCAGAAGACTTTTTATCTACTTTCACATGAAGATGATGGGAGACAGAGATTCAATACTAACATATCAACGTAGTGTGGTAGAAGAAAAACTTGTCCACGCGGTTACTAGCTATACCGAGGAAAAATCGATAATGTACTTTATTAAAGTATGATCATCAACAGTTCTATAGACTTAAATACGAGATTCAAGTAATCAACCTGTTTCCAAGACGGGCATGAAGATCTATGACTAGCTGTTCTTCAGCTTCGGTAAGGAGACCTCTCTTCAAGTCAGGACGAAGATAATTAGTCCAGCGAAGCCGGCAACTCTTGCCACATCGCCGGAGTCCGGCGAGCTTTGGTACAGCTCTCCAACAACACTGGCCATTGGTGAGAATAAAATTGATAAGTTTCTTATCTTCCTCAGCCGTCCATGGACCTTTCTTGACCCCAAGTTTGTCACAGCAAGGTTGCCTTCCCATAGCGCTACAGAAAACTTACACAAATCACTAATATTTGTCTAAGACTCTCGCAACTACAACTTGTAAAGACTCAAAAGCCCCACACCCACCTATATATAATGCCCTCACCTTGAGTTACCCAATTCTCCTTAAGTACACACACAAACATTTACAGAAATAGAGAGAGGGAGGAGATTCCGGGTTCCACCATTAGTTTAAGAAAATGACATGGGAACTAAAATGGCTTGTTCTGGTGACTGTAGACTGTTGATACGAAAATGAGTGAAGGTGAATGGTAAGTGACAAATAGGACAGAGCTAAAATTTTAAGGACCGAAAGACTCGAAAAAAAACAGCTTACTTCTTCCTATTTTCCTACAAAAAATCCACTCTGTGATTGCAAGCTTACTCAACCATACCATCATGCATTTCGTCATCACCACGTTTACGTGTCCTTATTGAGATGCTACAGTATTTTATGTTGCTTATATTTTAATTGATATTAAGTACTTTCAAAAAAAGAAAAGGTACAAATAACCTTGTGGTTCTTTTGATGAAATTTTCCTTTTTGATCATGATTTCATCTTGACCTTCAAATCTTTGTCTAGCTAGTTGCATAGCTATACTATCATAAACTTGTTGAGTATGTTCATTGAGAACCATTAATGGAAGTTTTTTTTTATTTTTCATAATTCTTCGACTGGCCACCATTCACGGGAAATTTTTTTTTTTTTTGGGGGGGTAAGATATAAATCATGTTCTGATATATAGGATGGAAAATTTGAATGAACATCAACTTTGTGCCTTGAAATTGATGGCCACGCAAATTTTAAAAATTGAAAGCGTTGAGATCTTAGAGGCCAAGTGGTGAGTGTCGAAGATCTATGTATGTTACCTCATTCAACATGAACTCTTAAATTCCCAATATATTATGCATCTGAACTCTTCAGTTTTTTGAGCAAGAGGATTGTGCTTATTTAAAACGAACAGAAGGGAAAGAAAGAATAACTTAAAAACAAGAGCACTAAAATGTAATTAATCGATTGACATTCTCCAAATTTAAAATAGATTCAACCAGTCTCTCTCATAAAATAACAATTATATTAACAAACAAAAGAGTAGAACCTACGAAAATAATAGGTATGTGGTACATTCTACGTAAGCCTTTGATTGCAACAATAATAAGGAATCCATCTGGGGTCTCCAAACCAGATGGTTAAAATCTTTTTCCCTTCCATCTCCATGACAGGAACATGGGAAACGTGTTTCAGACTGCTATTTTAGAAAATTATTATGATTCAAATGGAAAGAAAATTGAAAGATATCAGTTTGTACCAGTCTCATATTTCGATAGAATCATTTTTTTCTTTCCAATTAAATGAAAAACGTTAAAAAGATGAAGACAACATATATGGCCCTATGCTGTCAGATCGTTAGAAATTAAGAGAGTTAAACTTCATTTCGAATAGCATGATTATACTAATTGCCATTCAGAAATAAATTAATTACTGCTGCCGACGAGACCTTTGGCTAAAGTTTAAATATGTACCAACCCCTGTTCAAATTCTAATTAGGAGGACCAAAATTATTCTTAAAAGTAAATTAACACTACTGGTTTAATGCTCCAATTTGAGGACTTTTGCCACTCCTTTCAGTAAGCGTTGCGTTGCTATCTGCCAGAGATTATGTCACTGAAAAACTTGCTAATGGCATATACTTGTCTTCTAAGTCCATCATCATTATCCAAATGACATTGCAAAACAAACCCTGTTGCATACTCATCAATTTTATAAAGAATTTCCATCTTCCACCTGGTTCTCGATTTGTTCAATAGTTTCTTTGACTATAAAGACTTCTGATCATGTACTAATTAAATTATAGGATACACTTTTGAATGTATAGGACATAGACTAGGATACAATCAATCTTTCAACCTCACCATGGAGTTTCTCTCCCCAAGATATTTTCCGAGTACTTAAATTGAAGAAAGGTTCAGGAACAATCTGTTGTAAGGCAAGCTATCTCAGGATGTTCATACGTACTAAGCTCATCAAGAAAAGCATACACTTTTCCACCCGACATAGATAACATGTTTTTGTTTATTTGAGTACGTACCATTACATACCATATGCCACGTACATTGCTAGCTTCCTCCCCCATGATTTGATGTGCTTAATTAATGGAAAATCACATAAAATCATCCACAAGAAGTTTGGCAAGATGGTACCTACAAAACCACTGTATTACACACTTGTCTCCCTGCCGGGGCCTCCACTTCAAATTACATTTCCAGCACCATGACCTAACAAAACAGGTTTAAATTGTAAACATGACACCTAAGTAGATTTGGGTAGTTCAGGATCCAAAGTATTGGTCTTTTACTTTTGTCTCTCTTAGCATATACAGGTGTCTATGTTGTTCAGCGTGGACCCTTGCATAAACTTAATTGGGATTTCAATCTCTAGACTTCCCGTTATGTCGTGATCCATGGAAGTCCCTCTTCAGCAGCCTCAAACAAATACATGGATTAATGTCAAACGCTAAAGTCAAGCAATTGTTAGCCGCAATATTCCTAACGGACAGAGTCAAACAAAATCCCTTGAACGTCCCATTGCCAAGTGTTAGAATAACTAAATGGGGTTGTTTCAAATTAAAGCTGCGAACCGCTACCTGCATTTATTATCTTTTTCCTTATATCTGTGTTCACATACCCATGCATGCTTCATGGGAAGCGTATCAGGTACGTACTTTCCCACGAGGAAAGGGAAGCTAGGAAACCATTTTTTTATGTTCTTAGGTACGTAACAAAGTAATAATTTGTAAGTACAGGTAGGAATGATAATCGAGGCAGGTAGATATGGCGACATTGCTTGAATTGTTGGATGTTTCTCTTTGGTATAGCAGTTGTGAGTTCCTGATCAGCTCGACATCGATATCTGACATATATATATATATATATATATATATATATGGTTCTATGTGTATTACGTTTTGGAGACATGATTAATTATAGATATCATTACAGCTACTTCAGTTCAATCATCTCAGGTGCTAATCACGATAACTCGAACTTACATTCTTTTGTTTATAATGGATTATGACAAAGCAAGATATTGCAAACATAATCATCCCAGTTACTTATATTTATTGCCTCATCTCAAATTTAATTAACATCGTCTTTGATACCAATTCTGGGATAAAGTTAAATGTGATGAGAAGCTCCAAATTAGGAGTTTTAACTAAAGTGTAAACAGTGGGAAAGACAATGTCACCACCAACTCTTGACTATTAATATTCGTAGTGGAAATTGAAAAACAGAGCTGGGCCGGATTGATATTTTCAATGTTTATTGATTAGGTACATAGAATTAAAACGTTTATTGTTCACCTAATTTTGAGAAATCTGGAAACATTAATTGTCTATATTATTTTAGATAAAAATAAAAATTTTGATATAAATTATCCAATTTTTATACAGTTAGATTGATATAAATTTTCTATACAATTTCAATCATGAGAATTCCAATTTAATCTTCTTAAAGGAAAATTACCAGCTAACAAGATAACTTGATATGGCAACTGCAAATCTACTAATCTTGAATAGCATCTTAATTTTCTTAATCATGGCTTAATTTTAAGGTGCCTAGTAATAAGTAGGGTCATTAATAGGAGACTCAATTTCCTGCAATCATTTTTGACAGACCGACTAGTTAGCATACTTCAGCAAAACCACAACCGTCGTTGTTATTTAGTGACATTAGACAAAAGAATACAAAATATGCATTTACTTGTCATCTTCGGATTAAACAATAATTTTAATTCCAATTAACCTATGTCTAAGGGTGTAAATGGCACGCACCCAATTCTTTTCTTCATTATCAAAACCATCCATGATTTGACACCAAAAATCATCTTTTTATATACCTTTTCTGATGATCTATAAATAGAATTTGGAGATTTAATTGACTGGGATTTGTCACATTGATGTTATGACATCGTGCTGATGAGTGAATGAGTGAATGCAATTTGAAAAGTTTCCTATCCTCTCTCTTGCTTTTAGTATTAAACAACATACTTTAGAATTAAAATCATGATCTTATCTTGCTGAAATGATTTCCCTTTTTAACTTGGTATATTGCTTGAAATTTAACCCTCATTTAACACGTAGAATGTGAGGCATCAAATTATCCCACTTGTATTGATTATGAGAGCCTAAAAAGAGTAGATTGCACAATTATGCCAAATAACACCATCAATAACACATTAAAGCGACTTCTGAACTACCTATTGCGAACTGGTGAATCATAGACCTTATGCGTCAAAATTTCCACACTATTTGACCATTGTATTATTTTATATTCACCTGTACAAATCGATGGATCCTATTTTGACGTAATTTTGGAGTAATCTATTCGTCATTAGTTAATATTTTGTCTGATGACGGAAATCGTAATGCCCGCCTTCATCCAAAAGGTAAGCTTGGCAAGAAAATGGAAACCCTTTTGTGTAAAGAGTCACAACTACTTCTACTGGTCTCAACATGAGATTTCCAACTTACAACAGTTTAGTATGGAGTTTTTGAGTAAAAGGATGACCAAGTTTTTGGTATGCAAAAGACTTAAATTCAAGGCAATTGGGAAAAAAAAGAAAGAAAAAATACATAGGATCTTCTATCCACCACACGTGACAGTGGCCAAGCCCTGAGCGACCAATTGTTGTATACCCATCAAAGCAGCTGGGAAGATGGTAACCTACAAGGCTATATTCTCTAGGCTAGGGTTGAATTTAATAAAATTTTAACAAATTTATATAAGTTAAAGGATATTCGATAAAAATTATAAGTGATTTGGCTTGATAGTAAACACGTAGGAGTAGCTTCCGATCTACCGAGACTTGAATCTTGATAGGCGTAATAAGCTCGAATATTTATGTATATGGCTTTTAATTTTCAACATATTGAAAGAAGCTAGTTGATAAATCTTTTTACAGTTAACATGAAAATGATCCATAAGAAGACACAAGCACATTCCCGTACACGCGTGGGGAAGATTAATCAGTCCACTGATCAAAAAGTATACACACACAATCGATTGTATGTGAGACTACACATAACTGGGGCTTTATAAGGTGCAAGAAATCAACACTTCAATAAGTAATGTAATGACTGTGCAAACAGGGGATGGGTCTGTTTCAATAAGTAATGTAATGACTGTGCAAACAGGGGATGGGTCTGTTCTCTATCAGATATTGAGGATGTGGTTTTGCGCTTTTGTTTAACGGGAGAAGTTGTAACTGCTATTTCCTCATATGTTATAATTTACAAATAAATTATCCGACGAGAGAGAGAGAGAGAGAGAGAGAGAGAGAGAGAGAAGTCACGGGATGGACGTAATAGGTCCTTAAAAAATACTTTATAACGTCCAAACCTTACTTTTCGCAACCAACTGTTGGAGAATTGTTA
This sequence comes from Erythroxylum echinodendron, assembly GCA_027575705.1. NCBI lineage: Eukaryota > Viridiplantae > Streptophyta > Magnoliopsida > Malpighiales > Erythroxylaceae > Erythroxylum > Erythroxylum echinodendron. The sequence continues at coordinate 33,953,945 of JANZXR010000171.1, forward strand.
GGACTCAGAACTTACATTGGGTCAACTTTTGACCAATTAAACATAAAAATTCTTATGATCATTACAATATGGTAGTTGATTGGTAGAAATGGCGTAAAGAATGTGTGGCACAAGTGTACTTGTTAGTTGAATTTTGTTGAAGACCTTAAATGACAATGAAAGATGAGCCTGCGCAGGAGTTGAAAGAAATGCCAATCCCACTTGTTAGTGCATTGCTCGCTTTTGCTTGAATTGGTCATGACTTGGTGTTGAAACTTGGTCGTCTGTATTAACAACAACATACCAAAACAGGAGCAGATCTTCCGGTTGGTAGGTTACATTATATTGTATTTGTCTATGAGGATGATAACAGCAAATAGCCCGAACAAGGTCTTCTACTGATTAGGAGCATTCTTCTTAACGCAAAAGGGATATGCCATTGGTCCGTCACACCCTATGGGTCACAGGTCATCTTTATCGTGGACAGTTGTGAGAAGAAATTTGAAGTAAAAGGCAAGAGATAAAGTTTATACCTCAAAAATTCGAATAAATTAAAACTTCATTCACTTAAGTGACTTAATTTGAGGATCTCCTCCTACCAAAAAAATTATTATTTTCTGGCAGTAAAACCAAACCTAAATCAACACATTAGTCATTTCCTTTAAATCGGTCGAATAAATTATACACATACCGAGAATTAAAAAGCAAATTTTTAGGGAGTTCAAAGAGAGGGGACAACAATAGTCATTTAAGACTACACCAACCCGTTCTTTCTCCTAGGGAGAGCACAACAAATTTGAAACTCTTTAACGCACTTCCATTTATAAAATGACACCATTGATGTTAAAAATCAAATTTTCAAACATGCCAACGATGATTTTTTGATTTGTTTTATCAATTCTTTTGAAATTATGGACGCAACACGGAACATCTCTGGATAAGTCGATGAAAACTTCTAACAGCTGCTAGACATTTATCAACCATAAGTAGTAATGACAATGGCAGATACAGTTCACTTTGGTCCAGCGAATTTGCTCATCATTTTTGCGATTACAGGAGCTACCTTGGGATTGGCTTGGTGCTTAGCAAGATTAGCTGGATTCTTCATCACTGCAAAACAATCATCCACTCGATCGTCAACTTTTGATGAATGATTTAGAACTACAGGAGGAATCAATTATGAGGAACTACTATTAGCTGAAACAAATGCTTAGACATCATAAAAGATGGTGGAATATGCAAATAAAATATTCTGGGAAGTTTATTCATTGGGCAACCATTAGCTGAGTTCCCAATCGGGAAATGCCTGGTCGTGCAAGGTATATACCTCATTCACGAATTTTCAACCAACGGGTAAGGTTTAATGCTGAAAAGGTAATAATGACAAGGTGATCCACATTTTGATCCTTTTAAACCCCCCTCTCCCCCCAACAGAGATACTGTGAGTGTTCAATGTCTCCAGCATCCAATGACAAAAGTTAAATCCAAATGGGTACTACAAATTTATAACAGATCCATAATTCTCCCAACCACCCACATGCCAAAAGGAGGTTCAAGTGTTATAAGCACCAAGACTAACTCAAATGAAAATGGATGACAAGTCTTTCTACACGTAAGTATTCCATCATGGCTTCCAATTTCCCAAACACACAACTCAGAATAGAGTAAGGTTAGCAGGCTTATGCAACACTCATGAGCAACTTTGGTCACAGACAAAGCACTAAAGAAACGGATAAGACTAACTCAAATGAAAATGGATGACAAGTTGTTCTACGCATAAGTATTCCATCATGGCTTCCAATACAAAGTTCCCAAACACACAACTCAGAATAGAGAAGGTTAGCAGGCTTATGCAACACTCAATCACTACAGCATGAGCAACTTTGGTCACAGACAAAGCACTAAAGAAATGGAATAGAGACCCATTAGTTTCAATTGCTCTGTAGCTAGGAGGACATAAAAGGATGCTACTAATCAGCCAATGCAGCTTCAGAGCCCCACTAATTTCAATGTTCAAACAGCATGCCCATTTTTGGTCAGATTTATCATTAAATGTGAACAAAGTCATGGCTTTCTATACATTGAAGGCTGCCAACTGGCCCATCTATCTATTTAAGATCCAACTCAGAAAGACCATAGATGCTCCAAACATAGAAACAACACTGGTCAATTTCTATTTGTAATCATCTCCACACACATTAACTAAATGTCCAGCCAATCAGTTGCAATATGCATTGGACACAAATTACATAAAAAAGAAAACATCATTATAACAAGTAGAAGCCAGTGCATTATATCTCAAACACAAAAATCTAAAATCATCAACAATTTCATACCATTTAGATATTAAAAAGCTACACTAAGGTCAAATTTAAAAACTACTAAGAGGTAAGTATAGTGTATTGTGATCAAGTAGTCAATTTAGCTCTACATTCGTCGATAACTGTTCATCACAGCATATTCCTTTAACAGTATAATGAGAACAAAGTATAGCTATCAATAAAATCCAAAATGTCACAGTAATGTAGACTAGATTCACATTAAACGATTGCATAATGATAAAAATAGAAGCTAAACTTTACCATCTTGTAAAGCAGCCATTATTTCTGGGTCACTAAATGCAGCCATCAATTCAGGGTCCTATCAAAAATGTCAAACAACATTTGTCACAATAGACAACAATATAACTACAAACTCCACCTTAATGCCTCTGAATGCATGGCGGAGCAGCAGAAATCAAAATCAATTTGAATTATCTAAAACAGGAAACTGAATAAAATTTTAAAACAACATGATCTTTACATTATCTAAAATCCTCAAGCGTATGAAATTCTTAATTGTGGGCATGAAAGGAAACAAGTACCACCATACTCACATTCAATATTTTACTAAAATCAACATTTCCTGGCACTCCTCCTGGCATGGAACCCGGGAAACCTCCAGGCATGCCTCCGGGAAAACCCCCAGGCATCCCACCTGGAAACGCGCCTGGCATGCCTCCAGGAAAACCCCCAGGCATCCCACCTGGCATGCCTCCAGGTTGTTTGGTGGAGGATGACTCCTCTGTCTTCTTGGCCTTCTCATATTCAGCCTTCAAACGGAACAGAAGATATCAGGTTCATATTAAGGTAGCAAATTAAATGTATATCACCAAACTACATTTCATATACCTGTGCTCTAGCACGGCGGCGCTGTCGCTCTCTTTCTCTCTTTCTATCCTCTCTCTCTTTGCGCAGCCTGTCATATTTCCTATGATGTTCTTCAATCCTTTGAGCATTGGGTTCCACCTTTAAAGAGAAAATATTGCAATGTGAGACAAAAACTCAATGATCATACCATTTCAATTTGGCACCTAACACGATCTCAATGAAAGTCAAATAATAGTAAATAGAATTGAAACTTCAAAGACAGTGGTAATTTTTCAATTTTTTACATCTTCAAACATCTTAAAAATATATCATCCATACTGCATAATGTTACAATCTGAGTTTCAAAAACAGGTAATCATGCATCAAATGGTACAAAAAGTTCTTTTGTTATTCGCAAATGCATGTAATGACTAAGCAGATAACGGGCTTTTACCTTCTTGAGTACAGCACTTATTTCCTCGTCATAATCTAACTTTGATGCTACATGAAGATCCTTGGCAGCCTCTTCCCATTGACCAAGCAAAGATCGTGCAATGCCACGAGATTTGTAGCCCTTAGCTGAGTCTGGGTTAATCTGAAAAGCCATCCCTTAGAAATTATTACCCACTATGTAATGTAAAAGTATGATTTTTACATGAGTGTTATGCTTGTAGGAGTATGTGAATTTTTCTCTTTTACTTTTTCCTTTAAGGTTTAGCAAGAAGATAATTGGGTTCTGAAAGTCTAATAACCTCAAGAGCTGCATTGGCATCCCGGATAGCCGCATTTGGTTTCTTCATCTTAATATAAACGCTAGCTGCACAGATGAATATGGACTCAGAACTTCTCGATAAGTAACACCTAACTTCAAAACAATTGTAGCCGGGCAACATTCAGAATGTCAACATTATTCTACCTCTGGCGGCATACATGATTGCAGAAGTCGGGTTAAGGCAAATTGCCTCAGTCAAGTGCTCAATGGCCTCCTCCAGTTTACCTGCATTGCAAACAACAATCCTATAACTATTAAAACCGGGTTCTCCACAGAATCAATAGACTCAAATTGCACAAGCAACGAAACATACAGAGACCCCATTTCGTACCTTCAGAGATTGCTTCCATGGCTTTTGCCTTGGCTTCCTGCGAAGCATCACGACTCTCCTCTGTAACCTCCACAGAAGGGTCACCCATCTGCAAACGATCAATCAATGCGATAATTGACTTTGATAAGCACGTAAAACAAAGACCTCAACTAAAAAGCAATACCTTTTGGGGAGGATTATTATCGGGGTCGACAGTTTCGCCTTCAAGCTCAAGATCAGATTCAATAATCTCATCGTCTTCCTCCTCGGAGACAACGTCTTCCATTTGGTCGTCCGTGTCCTCCTCCACTACAGGGTTCTTCTACACAACACCACCACCACAATACATTTATTTACAGACGCCGAAAACATTCTTCATACACAATCACAGTAAACACAAAAGTCTTACCGATTTAGGGCTGCTTTGGTTGTAAGCTGCAGAAGGGAGCTTGGCGCCAAGACTGAAAACAGAAAAGAGGTTAAATGCTTTGCAAGACAAGATGAGAAACAGTTTAAAAATGACAAGGTAGATAATTTAAGAACCTCTCAAGATAATCGCGGAAGAAGGACAAAGCGGGATCGCTAAGGATAGAGGGATTAGACTTGCACTGCTCGATGAAGCCTTTCAATTCCTTTAGTTTCGCACCGTCCATTGGTAGATACAAGTAACAGACACAGCGAAGAGAGTGAAACAAGGTTGAAAAAAGATGTTGGGTTTGCGCTTTTGGCAGCTCTTGCCTCTTCCCTTCCCTCTCACTGCCTACTTCTAGTAGCTTCGATTGTGTGGGATAAGAGTTGACACTGTGTGCCTGGGGCCTTCTCGAAACTTTGATCGAAGATCCAACTGAGACTGGACCTTCTGGGACCTGGATCCAACTCAGGTTCAATCTTAATCAGATCAAATGCTATCGAACTGAGACTGGACCTCCTGGGACCTGGAGGTTCATTCTTAATCATAATACAATGACATCTGTAAAAGTTAATAACATTTATTTTTAATATATATAATAGAATTCCTAAACGATATGTTTAAATAACTAGGTAGTTACATCATCATTAAATGTCAAGAACTATATAATTTAACAGCTAGGAAAACTAATTGATTACAAATACAATAAAGAATTTTTTTATCCAAAAAGAATTATTTATATTAAAGTATTAAGAGGCGTTAGATTTAAAGGTTTGGGAACGAAAGAATGGAATAATTGTAAAAAACAGTGTTTGCTTTGAGATTTTCAATTCCAGAGGAATGAATTTATTTCGTTAAATTTGGAAATCTATTAAACCCATCAAGGGAGGTGGGTATCGAGTTTTCATTCTAATCTAAGTTTTTATCACGTTTATTTTTTTACTTTTTTATCCTCAGCCTTTACCCTATCATCCTCTTTACTTCTTTATCGCCTCTCAAATCTTTACGATGCCTTATCGCGTCTCATCAACGAAGGAAACTCAAGTTACAAACTAAAAAAAAATTTTTTTTTTCATACCCATCCTTATCTCGTTTTACTATTATACTCATATCTATAGTCAACCGCGTGCACAACCGAAACGTCTAGTAAGTTTCTTTTGTATTATGTTAACTCCCAATATCAATTCCAGTATGATAAGAAGTTTGTGAGACATTTCCAGCAATTCTTTTTCAAGAAGTTTGGTCCTCCAACTATTACGAAGTTATATTTAACAATTTTTTTTTTCATCTAACGTCTCTTAGTTAGAAGAAGAGTTTATAATTGTTTGGATATATTGACCTAAATCTTCTATTTATTATATATGTTGTTGTAGGAGTAGATTTCTTGGATTATTTGCTAGATGGAGCTTCTACCAATTAAGGTCACATTGGCACTTGTTATTGGCTTTGAATAATGATTTGTGATTGGATAGATATGTAGGTGATAAGATCATTATGTTGGGTGCGATTATCAATTATATCTTAAAGATTTACTTATTTTTTGTATTCGGATAATTCTTGGCAAATCTAAAGAGGGAGAGATATAATAATAGATAGTAACATTTTTCAAGATAAGGCTTAGGCACGTTTAACAAACAACTCAATTTCTAGATTTTGAATTTGTAAGTAAAACATGCTAAAATTTGTTTAAACTTTATCTTTACCAAGTCTGGATATGATTTTTTGTAGCCAAAGAATCACAACAAAAAGATCCCAACCTCAACAAAACATCGGGCTAAAGTAGTTACAAATAGGACCAAAGTGAAGGAGCAAGACCATTCTAAGTTTTCTAGGTTTATTTTCTAGCTTTTCATGAAACTCTCTTTTCTTCTCTTTAGTAGACGTTAGTATAGTTTCTCTTCACCATACGTTAGTAGTAATTATGGTCATTATTAGGTAACTTTTTTTATTTTGATTGAATGGAGGTAAGGGCCTTGGAATTTTTTAAATTAAGAGATAATTGAGTCTTATTACAAAGTGTTTCATCTAGTCATATATTGACTTATTCTCCTGTTCTTTTGTTTTAAGTGCATGCGATTAGTTCATTGATTTGAATGATCAACTACTAAATTAAATATTGAGCATTTAAAAGTTCAATTCCTTTAATCTTTATAGCAACTACTAAGATGAGTTTTTAATTTATTGAGTCAAAATTTATTAACTTCTAATATGAGTATTTAACTAGATTAAATGTAACTATGGACATTCTATTATTTTGCTTCAGTAGACTTTATTTTCTTAAAATTATTGTTTAATTAAAGTAGTACAAAATCGATAAAGAACTGAGGTTACCTTATTACAATCCTTACAAAATCATGTCAGGAGTAAATACAAAATGAGAGTTATAAGAATAATGGATCAACCATGAATCATAATAATTTCAGATGTGCAGGGAGGATAGTAAGTTGGCAGTGCAGTACTTGTAAAGCCCACAAAGCTAAA
>JANZXR010000171.1:33964238-33983115 GCA_027575705.1 Erythroxylum echinodendron
GGTGAGGAGAAGGTTGATGCAACCTTGTAAAGAATTAATTCGGAATATATTGTATTTGACAACTACAATACCAAATTGATGTATGCAGCTAGTTTGCTACCAAGATAAATGTAAGAGCCAATTCAAATTTACTTTGATGCAACCAAAAGGGCTATAAGATATCATAAGAGGAATATCAATGTCCATTTTTAGCTTTACCATGTCCTAAACAATTATTAAATACAATTAACATGACTATACAATCCTTATCCTTTCACAGCCACCACACTCGAAAGAATTGAATCAAAGAAACAAATCAAAAGATGAATGTTAAACAAAATAACTCACCCCCAAAAGATAAATCCATAGCAGAAATAAATACCATAAGTCATAACATAAACAAATACCATAACAGAAACAAACCAAGAGTAGAAAGTAGAAACACAACAGAATGGTACTCACTTAAGAAAAGCTCTTAACCTCTCACTTAGGAAAAGCTTTCAGCCACCTTGAGTCAACAACAAAGATCACAAAGGCCAACAATAAGGTGTCTCTGAATTAATGGAGATGAAGGCTACAGAAGTATACAGCAATGCCAAATAGAGTATATAAAACCCAACTATCACAATCAGAGATTGAAATGAAATAGAGTTCTAACTATTTCAGAAAACTAATTAATCAATATTAGTGATCCTTATCTCCTTATTTGTTAACATATTGAAACAATAACACATAACAATGAAACTTGAATAAAACTATCACTGCCTTATCCTTATCTCATAACAGAAACTTGAATAAAACGAACTCGATACAAATTAGAGCTTTATATGAATTATGAAATGTTCTTCCGTCCTCTGGCCCAGCAATAATTCTCTCCAGGGCATTAGATATCTCATCTTTACTAGTTTCCTTAAGGTCACGCCTAGCCGCAAGAATGGCCGCCTCATTCATCAGGTTCTGCAAACTATAAACTTGAGCTAATAGAAGTTCAAAGCTATAACTAATCTGCAATCCACAATTTAATACCTTTAATAGGAAGAAGCCAACAAGCACCTAAAGTATCTTCACTCTATTAGCAACATCGGGCCTATCCAGTATCCACAGTAACTTGTCTATCAAACTTGCGAGGCCTTAGCAAAGCAATATCAAGAACATCAAGAATGTCAGGTCTATTAGTTGCAGCCAAAACAATAACCCCTGAATTACCTAAAGACCCATCCATTTCAGTCAACAACTGGTTAATGGCTGCTCTCGTTCGTCATTCCCACTACCAAGTCCAGCCCTTTCTGTCTACCTACCGCATCGATCTCATCGATGAACAAAATGCATGGCACTTTTGACTTTGCCCCTTCTCAAACAAGTCCCTCACTCTCGACGCTCCAACATTAACAAATAGCTCCACAAACTCCGAAGTCGCACAAGAAAAGAACGGCACTCCCGCTTCTCTGGCAACAGCTCTCGCTAACAGAGTCTTACTAGTCCCTCGTGGTCCAACCAACAAACACCCTTTTGGAATTTCAGCTCCTAAATGGAGGATGACGGCCAGATTTGGAAAAAGATGGCAAAAAGAAAGCTGATTTTGGTGCGATGGAGGCATCTGAGAAGAGAGAAGACGGTGCCGATTTTGGTGCGATGGAGGCATCTGAGAAGAGAGAAGAGAGAAGAGAGAAGACGGTGTAATAGTTTATTATCTGGATATCAAATAACCGGTTCATCAGAAAACTGATCGGTTTTTATATTCAAGGGTTATTAACTAAAACCGAACCGGACATATGACTGATTCAGATTATTTTCAGGCGGACTGGCCGGTTTGGTCCGGTTTTTAAAACCTTGGTAAATATCGTGAATAGTGGGTTGCAATATTTTAAAAACTGAATTGGAAGTTAAATCAGTAAGATAAGATATTTAACGCTTGAAAGGTTCAACCTGTATCAGACAGTAATAAAGTATGCTAAATTTTGAATAAAAATAAAAAATCTGAAATATAATTGAAAGAGATTGTACTTATCCATCAAAAAATTTAAATTTAATTAAAAAGAGATTTTAATTTATTTATTTTAGTTTATAAGAAGTTATTAATTTACGAAAATTAACTGATTAATAAAGTGATCAGTTTTTATCAAGAGTCATAAAAGTAAATCTAACGAGAAAGTTAAAAAATAAACAAAAAAAGACGGTTTAAGATTTTTATAGTTGCATCGACTAAACCAATTGAATTTTTTAGTTATTAAATAATTGTGTATGATCCATTTTTAGTGATTTAATTCGATTCAATTCAATGTTTTGAAAACCGAACCGAACATTGAATCGATCAAAGAAAATATTTAAGGTTTAAAGGTTTAACTGGTATTAAATCACTATAAAACCATTATATAATAAATAAGAAGTAAAAAGAGTAAGTAAAAATAAAATATTTTATTGAAATAAAACTATACCATTGTCAATTATTATATAATGAAATAATAATAAATCAAATCTAATAATTCAAACTAAATTTGGGTCTAATATAAAACTTAAAATAATAATAAAAATTAAAATTGTATTTATGAAAAAGGTTGTTTTGATCATCGTTAAAATAAATTACTAATTAATTTATTTGAGTAGAGTTATACGTAAAGAATTGGTTAAAGGCTTGTGCACATCATAAACAACCGACATATTATCACAAGCCAATATAAAATGAAGCTGGTCAGAAATTGCCCTAGAAAAAGTGATTAACTCTTTTCTTCTCAACTGGGGCATACACACCAAGCATATCAATATTTGCTAAACATGTCAAATTACATTTCGAAATGCAATTTTATATATCAACATATCTCTTTTGCATATATTATGTCTTGGATTGATGTAAACGGTGACTTCAAGCCATTCATTCTAGGGGCATACTAGGTTACAATATCCGTAACCATATGCTTGAAGCGAAGCTATATTAAAAGAATCAATGTTTGTATAGTTTCAGGTTATTGCTTGAATAATTTGCAGTAAAGAGAAAGTCATTATTTCCTTGGATTTATCAAATGTGCAACAACAAAAATCCTGGGATGCCAAGTGAACTCACAACTCAATCATTCATAATTACTTAAATTTGCATAGCATCCCCAAGAAACTTTCAACTTAGTTCCTTTATAGTAGGTGTTGTTATTCACAGATTCCAAATCAAACAAATACAAGCCACCATTCTCCATCAAAGCCAGACTCTTTTTAAGTAAATGAGGACTTTAATAAGCATTTAAAATTAGACAGTTGTTAAAACTCTTGCAACCCGTATACCCCAGTGTAGGCACTTCATCAATTGCACTGATTTTAACACAAAACCAACACACAAAATACATGGTATAAAATAACAATTACCCAGTGCAACCCAAATGCTGAACTGAGTTATCCTTTCACTCAAAACTCTTTTTGGTTGTAAAACTACCACCACCGTGATCCCTCATAGCTCAAATTCTTGTCTTTAACTAAAACCACTAAGAGTCCAACTTGCTCATTGTTGCTTCTAGTTAGAAAGAACACAATAACAGAATTTCCATTTGGGTATAAAAGGAGTTATAGGCGATTATGGTAAAACATCGAAGTTGCTTCGTTGAGTTGTTAGGAGCCAAGTAATGAATCATTTGAAAATGAATAGAGGGGGAACGTGAAAATCTGAAGTAGAAAGGAACCAAGAAAGAGAAAAGTGGGGAGGAGGGTTGAGGAGAAAATGCAGTTATCAAAGAGAAAATACATGGTCTTTTTCTCATCGAACCGTTTAAACCGGTTCGATGAGAAACCGACCGGTTCTCCAATAAACTGGCCGGTTTTTATGCTGACAGGTTTTTTGTTAAAACCGAATCAGATCATTGATCGGTTCAGAATTTTTTTGTCGGACCAGTCGGTCCGATCTGGTTTTTAAAACCTTGATTCAATCTAATTTAATTTTAAAACTATCTAATAATAATTAAATAATTTCAGATCACATTTAGTTCAAAAACTTTATTTATTAAGGAATTAATTTTATTATAGTAACTACTACAATAACGCCATCTCCATTTCTCAACATACAAAAGTAGTTCTTTATGTTTCAGCCGAGATTTCTTGGTTATATCTTGTTGATACACAAGATTTTGTACTTCATAATATGCAGTTATTTCAGGAACAAACGTCAAAGGACCTAGTGTGCTTCGCGAGAATATTAAGGTTACAGCTTCTGGGAGTTTGCTTGGACAAGAATTATTGTCTTAGACAAGTATCTGTGCTTGTTGTCCTTTTCTGTGACACGAAAACGAATCAAAAGTATGAGTTTCAACACTCTAAACCTTGCGGGTTGAAATATGAAATAATTGATTAATGGAGTTACAATAAAACCACTGTACAAGGGGAGAGGGTATTGAAGAAGTTAGCTACTAATTATAGTTTTTAACTAGAAGGCTTGCTGATGTATCTAACCTATATATCTTAAAAGGAAATGCTTCCGAGGCCAGCCTGCAATTAATCATAGATTTTCCATCAGAAACTTGCTGTTAGGCTTATCAGCAATAATTACCATCTTCGATTTTCAGTTTGATCAAAATTGTATTCTTTTGATTGACAACAATCTCACGCCTTTGGCTGCTAAAACTCTCTTTTCATGTATGACTTTACTCTTATATCTCAATATGAGATGCAGGAGTTCCAAAACGCGGCAATGACCTTAAGCATGAAAGAGCTAACAACCCTACACTAAACTTGTTCCTTAAGTTCAAAGCTTTCTTTTAGCTTCTCATCAAAGACAAGTAATTAGTAACGAATATAAGTGCCTAAGCTAAGTGTTATCCTGCGTCTACGGTTGTCTGGTTTGCAATTCTGGATGAGAAAGAAACTTCTAATTCCATGATTCATGATTGTTTCTTCCACATACAGCTTCAGGAAATCACTTTCTTGGGATTCCTCCTTTACTATACTTAGATCGATGAAGTTAGGTGAAACAAGAATTTGTATGTTATGTACGCTAGTGGTATTGTTAATCAACTTCTTGCAATTGAAACACATTAGATGACAATTGATGGAAGCTTCAATTCATACAGACAACAAAAGTTCCATTAGAAGGTGAATAATAATATTGATTATTATTGTTTAAGAAAATATTAAATAACATTAATAAGTTAAAAGTACGAACTTATATTTAAAAAATTTATAAAAATTCAAATTAATTTTAATCTCTTAATTTTTATAAGTTAATATTTTAAAATAATTTTCTTACTTATATAAAATTTAATGATAGTATTTGAATTAATGACCTTTCTTACAATAACGACCACTCACCTTGCATTGTATGAAAAATCTTAGAGGTTAGATTATTAAGCTTCAATATATTAATAAGTAATTATATGTATATGATAAAAATAAAATTCAATATATCAAATTACTAAAATTTTAATTTGTTGAAAATTAGAAAGTGTTAGAAACTTAATGAATACCTTTGCCTAAACAAAGAGTAAATGACAAGTCTTGACCAAAGCAGATTGAATATGAACCTGTTCAAATCTGATCAATCTCAAATTTTATTCGAACTAGCCTGAACTTTACAAAAGTTTTTATTCAGTTGGATTATAAGAATAATGAAAAAGAATTCTAGTATTATAATTTTTTCCCCCCCAAATTAGTCTAATCCCAAGAGCCTAATCAGGCCACCTGTTTCATGGGCTTATCTATTTTAAGCTTAGTCAACTGGTTTCATGTGTACCAGGCTTTGATTGACCTCTATTGGTATTTAATCTAAGATTTGTCATTTCAATTTGTTTATTTTTCTTTTACAACAATGCATACATTTCATGATGAATGTTATACAAAATCTTGATTAGCTCCTTTAATTATGTTTTAATCAATTAAATTTTATTTGTTTTTAAGGCAAATATATTCAAAATATTTGGTATATTTAACTCTCATTTTAACCTAAAGGGGGTGTTAAAAGACCATACTTTTCTTTGTTATTGTGATTATTGAGTTATGTATCATGGTTCATAGTGTGTGTGTGTGTATTTTAAGATTCTGCCGTAAAGTTTCCCAGAAAAGTTGCGAAATTCGTATGCATATACAGAAAAATCAGTATACAAGCCTTCCTTCTGATCACATCTTTGTGATTCTCATTCATCTGGTTGAGCCGTCTGATCATGTCTGGTACACTAGTTGATGAGAATTGTCTTTTATATTACGGAACTTGAGGATATGAAATGCACCAAATTTGATCTGATCTGAAATGAAGTGGACTGTGATGATAGCACAACCACAACCTGTTTGGTGGGCCTCATTCTCACGCTTTTCAATTATGGTCTCTTCCGGATCTTGCTAGGCTGGCCACATGTGCTAGGATAGGGATTGAACTCCTATCCTGTCCTTTTTAATTCTTGAACGACAGAACATAACAAGAACAAAACATCCTACTGATTCTAGCACATAAAAGGACTAACATTCTACTCTGCATAGGCTCATTTATTAGTATTATACAAGTCCATAAATGCCGAAAAGTTTTGTCAATGCGACCACCAGGTTCAGATCAGTCAGCAGAACACAACCAGTTAAAACCAATAGCAAGAACACTCAAAGGTGTATCACATGTCTGCGGCTGAAACCATCTCATTATCAGCAAAGAATTCCATTATATCAAATCTTACATATGTTACAAGTACATTCACTATCGATTAAATTATGTACCAGTCAAGATGATGAACTTTCACTATGGTCAAAATGTCTGTCTATGAGGATGAGCTCCAGCCTGGTAAAGAGTGAGATGGTGTATGGCATTCATGAACAAATCCTTCAACTCCGGATGTTGAGTTACCACATGACGAGCTGCCCCCTCCAGCGCATTCAAAGCCCGTGCTTGCTCAAGAGCCTTACTGTTGCCAGCATTCAGGGCAAGGTAACAGAGCAAAACCAGTCCTTGAATTTGAGAACGATCACCAGCGCGAAGTAATCTCATCAAATGTTTTACTCCACCAAACTCAATAACCGCTTTCGAATGCTCTGAACAATTGAAATTCTCTGGACAGACAAATTTCCCCAAGGCAATGGCAGCTTCTGTTGCCACATCCACATTCCTGTTACCAAGTTGGGAAACCAAAGGCAGAATTATCCGAGTTTCCCTAGCAGGAAAAGTTCGAGCCAAGCATCCAATAGATACTATAGAAGGAATCTGCAACTCGGGATGACTTTCTTCTTGAACCAGTCGCAAAAGTTGATCCAGAACTGCCTTTGCAGCGGGTAAATTAGTCTTAAACGCAGCACGTCTAAGATCTACATTATCCTCTGCCACCAAGGTAATCTCCATAACAGCCATTAAACAATTAAACCGCAAATCCCCCTTATCCTTCTCAATTATCTTAGCCAAACAAAGCAACCCTCTTGTCTCGGTAATCTTCCGGCTATTCAACAAATTACCTTTTGACAACTTCCATAATGCCTCCGCACAACAAACATTAAGCTTGTGGCGCTCCTCAGGAGTATCCATCTCCCTCTCTTTCCTATAATGTGAGCTCCCATGACTACTACTATCAGAATGACTATTGTTGCTTCCATAACTCTTATAAGCTAACTCTTTATTCAACTCAACAATCGAATGAATACTTGTTTTACCAGAATGATTATTGCCAACATCAAAAACTAAATCAGCACATAACGATGACACCAATGGCCTAGTAACATTCTCCCTCGCAAACTCCTCCTGCGCAATCGGATCCAATTCAGCCATTCTTGACACCAATTTAGCCACCTCAACTTGCACTTTCACAGGAGAATCCCCCAAAACCCCAACAATCATTGGAACCCCATGAGCATCCACAATCAACCTAACTCTCTCCTGGTCATTACCAATGATATAAAGTGCAGTTGCAGCCGCAATTTGTGCGTCCGGAGAAGCACCCTCTTTAAGCAACTTCAACAATGGCAAAACACCACCTTCCTCAACAATCATCTTCTTGTTCCTATCATTATCCCTAGCTAAGGAAGCAAGCTCATTAGCTGCATCAACACGATCCTTAAGCTGACCCAGGTGCATAGTCGACATATAAGACCAAACCCAAGCCAAAATCGGATCATTGCTAGCAATTGGCGGGAGAGAGAGACAAGTACCTCCGTCGGACTCAAAAATCGACAGCAGCCACTTCATGTCCGCAGTGGATGACTCCAGAAGGTTGGAGACCTTTCGGAAATCGTTGTTGGTGGTGATCGAGAACATTTGTCGGAGAACGCCGGTGTGTTTGCATTTCCGTACGAGGGTCAGGGTTCGCTCGAGGTTTTTAGTGATGTCAGCGACTATACGGCGGAGAGGGCGGTCGTAGAGGGAGGGAGTGGCGTTGGCCAGACGGACGGCGGCACGAAGCATGTGAGAGAGGCCATCGACTTGGTTGACGAGGTCGGAGAAGAGCTCTTGCTTGGAGGGGCCGACGCCGTTTGCGTACTTGATGACTTGGTCGGCGAGTAGAATTGGAGGAGAGAGTTCGTCTTGGAGGGTTTTCTCTTCTTCTCGGGGAGCGACAGCTACTCTTCCCGGTGAGATCGGAGTGTTAGCGACGGCGGCGGATGTTGCTTTTGCCTTGGTTTTCATTTTCATTTTTGGGGATTGTGTGTTTTTGTTCTGATGAGCTTGCTGAGAATACAAGGGCTTGTCCTTGGAGGAGAAGAGTCAAGAGTGGCTTATGTCGTTTAAATGTTTTGAACAATCTAGAAGACTAGAAGATGACGCTGAGAGATAATTTGGTTGGACATAAAAAATAAAAAAAACAGGAATTGAGAAATTGTGCTGAGAAGGTTACATTAACTTTTAAATAGCCGTACCCGAGCCTCCAATATTACCTAACCAACTTGTACATATCCGAATGTATGTATATTTAAATACAATGCAACTTCTATGTTCTTTCTTCTTTGGTCAAAGTTATTCCGTGTTTAACACACACACATAAGAAGGGCTGACGTTGATGGGATCGAGCTACACGTTTCCTTGAGTTGGGCCCACTAGTTGACCAAGACTTCAACTTCAATGTTCAACTTCAATCCCTCTTAATTAATACATGGAATAAATTTATATATTTTATTTTATGAAAATAATAAATTTCTATATTTTATTTTATTAGTGAATAACAAAGTCTAGTCCAAACAGTGTTTGACCATTCCACACGGAATTTAGTCGACGTAGTGCGTGAGGATTACTTTTGCATGATGGAACCACGGTATCTGAGTTCCTGACTGCTTGAGAAAGCTAACCTGCGTTGAATTGTGACAGTAATGTTCAGAGCTTTGCAGCCAAGCCATTTTGATGGGGACTTAGCTGCAATGACAGTCTTTTGAGTTCCTTGTCCTTGTCCTTGGTATCCAGTTCACAGGCACTAGGCGGGACGTCAACAGCCGGAGAGCAGTTGAATAAGTTGTCATAAAAATCCACCAAATTAGAGCAAGTTTGTAATTAAATAGGAGTAAAAGAATAATCAACAATCACACAAATTTTAAGCAGAAAATTTTTAAATCAGGATAAAAACTACAGGTAAGGATAGAAAAATATTATTACTAAAAAATTAGAGAATTACAAAGAAAAATTAGACTCATAAAAATACATAGAATATTTTTTTCTCTTTTTTAATTTTTCTCTCTCTCTCACCTCACGTCTCTCTTTTCCTGCTTGTGAGATTTTTTTGCTACTCTTCATCAGGAGAAGTGGGTAGGCATGAAAAACAGTGTTTACCATTTTTAACAATTCAACTTTGGTAGGCACTGAAAATAGCGTCTACTATTTTTGACAATTCTCCCACTTGAAGATTTGATTAAGAGTCAATCAGATCTTCACACTATTCTTTCTACCTTGCCGCTTCATGTTGCTTACGTCTCTGTCAGGCCACACGAGAATCGACATCATATAAACTAGTCAACGTTGATTGCTTTTGTCATAAAATTTACCAGGTTATCCATGGTATGAATTTTCTGAATATCCAACATTCCTTCTTCCATTTTGTTAAGAACGAAGTAGTATTGAATTTGAATGTATTTTGTCTTTGAATGAAATGCTGGATTCATTCTAAGATGCAAAGTACTTTGGCTATCAGAAAATAGAGTAATTTTCTCTTGTTTATACCCAAGTTCTTCCAACAACATCTTCAACCACACTACTTCTTTACTGACTTGTGTAGCTACTAAATATTTTGCTTATGTTGTTGACATAGCCACAACTGACTGCAGTTTTGAAATCCAACTCATAGCTTTTCTAGCTAGTGTAAACTCGTCTCCTGTAGTGGATTTACTTTTATCAATATCACCTACATATCCTTTGACAGTAAAATCTGATCTTCCATAACATAATGCAACATTTGAGGTCCCTTTGATATATCTGAGAATCCTCTTAACAGTATTCCAATGCTCTTTACCAAGATTCGCCATTATCGACTAATTACTCTCACTGCATGTGCAATGTCTAGTCTTGTACAAATTATAGCACACATTAAGCTTCCCACTGCTGATGCATAAGGTACT
This sequence comes from Erythroxylum echinodendron, assembly GCA_027575705.1. Classification (NCBI taxonomy): domain Eukaryota; kingdom Viridiplantae; phylum Streptophyta; class Magnoliopsida; order Malpighiales; family Erythroxylaceae; genus Erythroxylum; species Erythroxylum echinodendron. Next base: position 33,974,691 of record JANZXR010000171.1, read on the forward strand.
CGAGACATCTCCATCATCTCTTCTTCATTGCTAGGACTTATACTTGAGGATAACTTGAAATTAACAGGAAGAAAGAGTATAAATTGACTTACAATCTTGCATGTTAAATCGCCGTAAGGTTTTCTTCAAATAATTCTTTTGAGAAAGCCAAATCTTCCTATTATTTTTATCTCGGTAAATTTGCATCCTTAGAATCTTGTTTGCTGGTTCCAAGTCCTTCATTTCAAATTTCCTAGCCAACTGTGCCTTTAATTCTTTGATACAATCATTGTTGGGGCCTACTACCAACATGTCTTCTACATACAATAGTAAGACTAGAAAATCATCTTTCTGAAACCTCTTGAAATATGCACAAAGGTTTGGATTCAGTCTGCTGTATCCAAGGCTCATAATGAAGGAATCAAATCTCTTATGCCAATACCTCAGGGTCTGCTTTAAACCATACAGAGATTTATTCAACCTGCAAACTAAGTTCTCTTTCCCTTTTTCTTCAAAACTTCTAGCTGGAGCATATAAATTTCTTATTCAAGATCTCCATGAAGAAATGCATTTTTCACATCTAGCTGCTCAAGATGCAAGTCAAATGTAGCATACATCGCCAAAACTACTTGAACTATAGTGAGTCGAACCACAGGAGAAAATATTTCATTGAAGTCAATTCCTTCCTTCTAAGCATATTCTTTTACCACCAATCTAGCACGATATCGCTCTAATTGATCATCACCACTCCAGTTGATCTTGTAAACCCATTTATTGCCAATAGGCTTTATTCCTTGTGGTAGTGATACCAGCTCCCATGTCTTATTCTTATGGAGGCTTCAATTTCTTTCTACAGTACTGTCATCCACTAAGAAACATTTAAACTATTCATTGCTTCATGAAGAGTTGATGGCTCTCCGTCCTCAGTTAAAAGACAATATTACTCTCCATAATATATTTTGAGTGCCAACTCAGTGCTCTTCTTGTGCAAGTTGATCTCCGAGTATCTAAAACATCATATTCGACTAGTTCTTACTCCTTATGCTCTGGTGCAGCTTCAGAAGAATCATTTTGATCAAATTCTCTTTCCACCTGTATTGTTGTAGTCTCTGAATTCTCTTTTGAAGTCTTCTGTTTGCTCTTGATCATTATCTTCTAAGAAAATAACATTTCCGTTGATAACAATATTGTGGACAGTGGGATCCTGCAGACGATATTCCTTTACTCCTTCATCATATCCCAAGAAAATATATCTTCTGAATTTTAGATTCAACTTCGTAGTTTCTTAGGTATTGAACATCACATAGGCAGGACATCCAAATATATGGAAATTGGAATAATCCACTAGTTTACCAGTCCATATCTCCATCGGCGTCTTCATCTTAATTGCAATTAATAGAGCTCGATTCACCACATAACAGGCAGTATTGATTGCTTCTGCCTAGAATCTCTTATTTAAGCTTGCAGTTCTCAACATCACTTTTGTTCTTTCCAATAGAGTTCTATTCATCTGCTTTGCTACTCTATTTTGTTGAGGAGTGTATGCTATCGTGAACTTCCTTTTGATGTTTTTTTACTTGCAGAATTCATCAAATTCTTTACCAGTATATTTGCCTCCATTATTTAAACGCAAACACTTGATCTTCTTCTCATATTCGAGTTCCACCGGTGCTTTGTAAAATCTGAAAGTTAGAAACACATCTGCCTTTTCCTTAATAGGAAACACCCAATATCTCCTCAAATAATCATCAATGAATAATACAAAAAAATTTGCTCCTCCTAGGGACATAACTGGTTCTTGTCATACATCAAAGTGAATTAATTCTAAAATTTCTTTGCTTCTGAATTTTGATGTGTTGAACTTTAATTGATGTTGTTTACTCACAATGCAATGCTCACAGAAGGGTAATGATACCTTTGTAAGACCTGAAAGTAGATTCTTCTCTGCAAGTATCTTTATTCCTTGTTCTGACATATGTCTCAACTTTTTATGCCACGTCATTGCATATTTTTATCTGGACTAGTCACCGCAACGGATGCCTCTCATTTTTGCAAAGTTACTCCCTTCAGTATGTACATATTTGAAACAATCTTCTCTGCTTTCATAAATACCAGCGCTTCTTTAATCACTTTTATGATCTTGTTTTGAATCTCAAATCTGAAACTGAGATCATCTAGTTGTCCTACAGATAACAAATTCTTCTTCAAGCCCTCCATATGTCACACTTTTTCAATAGTCTAAGTTGTCCCATCATACATCTTTAACTTGATGGTGTTGATACCAACTATCTTCAGAGCTTTAACTTAATGGTGCTGATACTAAAGATCTTCAGAGCTTGATCGTTAAAGTTGTACACAGATCTCCCAAAAATAGATTCATACTAATGGAACCAGTCTCTTCGAGAGGTCATATGAAAAGTAGCTGCTGAATCAGGAAGCCATACATTAACAAATCTTCTCTTATCTCCAATAGTCATTCTCGCTTTACAGACCATTGCACCTGCATCATTTGAAGTATTTGCCACATTTCCTTGAGGAATATAATCTTTCTTATTCAGATTCCGACAATCCTTCTTCAGGTGCCCTTTCTTGCCACAATTGTAGCACTTGAAATTCTTCTTACTCCTGTTGATTTACCATAACTATGATTCCCACTTGGGCCACGTTCTATTGATCTTCCTCTCGTCACTGTCAAGGCCTTCTCTTGCTGAAAATTTGCCAGCCTACCTTCCTTACTTTTGCATCGACTCTCTTCTTCTAGAATAACAGCTGCAATATTGTCGAAGACTAAAGTGTCTGTGTTGTTTGTTAAATTGATGACAAGTTGATCATACGAATCTGGTAGACTTTGGAGTAGAAGTTCCACACGTTCACTTATCTCTATTGTGTGCCCAATGATGTGAGTTACAAAATTAGAGTATTTAAAGTATTTAAGCGCTCTGTCAACGAAGTGGATTCCGCCATACGTAAAGTGTATAGTTTCTTCTTTAGAAAAATTTTGTTGTTGAGTGATTTGGTCTTGTATAATTTTGTAAGGTAATCTCATATTTCCTTCGCAGTCTTCTTTTCTTCTATATTAGATAATACTCCATCAGCTAAAGCTAGGTAAAGATTATCTTTTCATCTGTGACTCCAGTTGTCCGTTCACTAATGGTCTCCAGACAATTATCTTTCCTCAAGATTGCCTTTATCTTCAGCTTCCACAGTGAGAGATTAATCCCATTGAACTTTTCAATCTTAAATTTTGCTGTCATTGCTTCTATTACGAATAGAATTTAGCTTCCATTATTTTATATGAATAGTACTCGTATGTATGATTAGTACCCGTATATGTGAATAGTATCGTATGCGTGAATAGCTTGTATAATTGAATTATAGTAACTGCACAGTTTAATCCAAAAATAAGTGCATGAACAGTTGTCACCTTTTGTGGTTACTTTTCACCAACCTTCACTGTGCTCACCTGAACTCCGAATGAATTACATTAAAAAATTCGTTGTAATTTTCTCACCTCGCTTTGATACCACTTATTGTGAAAATCAATCGGATTAAAGCAGATTCGCAACTAAATAGGACTGAAGGAATAATGAATAGACACACATATCTTACGTGAAAAACTCCTAAATTAGGGTAAAAACTATGGACAAGGATAGAAAAATATTACCATTGAGAAAATTGGTAAATTATAAGGAGAAAAACTAGACCTACAAAAATACACAGAATATTTTGTCTCTCTTTTTTATTTTCTCTCTTTCTCTCACCTTATGTCTCTCTTTTTCTGCTTATGATATTTTTTTTTACTACTCTTAATCTCCTGCCTATAAAATAGGTAGGAAAAATGGGTAGGCACCGAAAACGATGCTTATTATTTTTTACAATTCAACTCTGGTAGGCACCAAAAATTGACAAAAGCCATGCAGCTGCATTCATCTAGGTAAATGAACACAAACAACATTAATCATTCCAACAATATGAGCTTCAAAGCAAGCAAAGTTACGATTAGCATGAAACCAATGCGGTCCATTGGCATAACTGGCCAGTCCTCTAGCCAAGGAACATGTGTAATTCCAAACACGTACCTGAAATTCAGACATCCAGATAAAGAATATGATAACAAAGTTTTACCGCAACCACCAAAGTACACAAAAAATTAAGAATAATAACGTGATATGTATCATTGATAGAACTTACAGTTATTTTTTTCAATAATTTACTAATTGAACTGCCCATTGGGATTAAGTGATTTTATTTTTTGCGCACATGGAAAGACATTCAAGTACATATATTAGCAGCAAGTTACCAGAGAACTATGTCATTTTCTTCCAAAAACTGATCCTGCTTAACCCATGACGCTAATCCTTCTCCAACCTGTGGGTTCTGATCGGGGAATTCTCTTCCAGGAAACATTCATCTGGTGCATAAGTTGTAACCCACAGATTTTGCTTCAGGAAGGAAGCCCTTCTCAGCAAATGGCGGACAGTTTGAACCAGGCATCAGCTTGTAGCCTGTTAACTGTCTAGTCCTATTGACAGTTCTAGCATTTCTCACCTATAAAGTAAGCATAAGTTACTACAAATATTCGAACACACAAGCATGTCTGCATATAGTAAGAGGGAAAGTTGTGAATTCTACACATTAAACACAAATCTTAATGATGAAATTGGCATTAGGAGGAAATTTTTTCATCACCTGGCTTGCAGTCAACAACCATGTCCATACGAGCCACAAAAAAGTTCTAATGGATTAGCACATATAGACCTCGAGCAATAGTAGTTCCATCCTTACGAGTCTCTGCAAGTCGCAAGGATCCTAAGCTCAGGATACCTGTAAGTTTAACTTCAGCTTCAATTTTCCCGTTCTGTAACAACAGAGCCCACTTAGATACCTGAAAAGGCTGTAATTAAAACCTAATCTTTAACCAAGTTATAATAGATATTTTATAAAGGCCGAAAAGAGGAAGTTGAACTTAGTTGGTGGTTGGTTCATATAGGAGAATGGTAATAGGAATGAAAATAAATATAGTGAAGAATAGAAATGAATATTATCATTATAATTATGATGGTTGGTTCAGAGAAAGGAATGATTACTATTACTATTAATAATGGTTAAATTGTAAAAATATTGAGAAATAAAAATTTATTACATTTTAATTAATTATATTTTAATTAATTAATATTAATTAATTATATTTTAATTACAATATTTTAATTAATTACAATTGCATTATTTTAATTAATGAATGAATTATATTTTAATTAATTATATTGTAATTAATTATAATGTAATTAATTATATTATATTATAATGTAATTAATTAATTAATTAATTAATTTTTAATTAATTAATTGTATTTAATTAATTAGTATTTAAATTTTTTTTAAAAAAATCCACTACTAAAAAATGAATTTCATTTGTCTACTAAATAGAAGATATAGAGGATTTCCTAAAAGTGAGATATCAAACTATTATTTCTATAATGATAATCAATAAATACCTATTTACTTTTTACTCTTTACCCATTAACCCTTTCCTAAAAGTACCCCCTAAAAATTTAGAAATCCTTAGCTTGCTTGCTTGATAAAAATGCCAGAAGAATCCATACTCATAATTGGCCACTGCACATAAAAGAGATAGAGAGCCGTCTAGACTTCTTGCTTCTGCCAAACCTGTTCTCCAGTCTTGATGCTTCCAAGGATGCTATGATCCTCCTCGCGTAAACAGACATAGTTTTCAATTGTTTCAATACCTCCGGTGAAGTTAGAGAAGTAGGCATCAAAATGTGTGATATAGCCCAAACAGTCACATCCCTGTATTTGTAGTTCTCATTATCAGACAACAGAAAATGATGAAACTAATTATGAGGGAAAAGGAGCCAAAAAAAGAGCACAAAATGCATGCACTCCGAGTTTTTAGTCTGCATACCTTCTTAAGGGAGTGTGCATTTTTACCAAGGCCATCTTCCCCTGCATCAAAAGCATTCTTCCGATAATGTGGTTCATTTGGATCTCCATACGGCACAACCATTTATGCAAAGCTTAGCTTGTGAGCTACAGGTCTTTGGTGATAGAATTTTGTCATTATTTTATAGACTAGCATAATAAACATAATTTTGTACAAACTCCAATTAATTTGATTAATTTGATGTCAAGATAATTGGGCTTGGTAATTCTCTCTTTAATATTTCATTGGACCTGTGTTTATAGGCTTGCTATGATGGGTAGGCTTGGCCCATGTTTTGCAGTGTACAGGAGGCCCTACTACTAGTCGACCTTAAATACAGTCACCCCATTGAGAACTGTAAGTGCTTTTGTTGATTAGGGTTTGGAATAGCAGTAGTTAATCTTCTACGTCTTTGTCACTTCGCTTCACAGAAAACAATGATTGATTCAATTGTTCCACAATTTCCAGGTATTTATCCATATTATTATTGAATATAACATGTTGCAATCTTAGGGTTAATTAATTGTGTTGATTAATCATGAAATTAATATGTAATTTCGTGTTAAATTTCTTTCAATTGGTATCAGAGCCTAATAACCCTAATTGTGACTGCTAATTTTTTGGATAATTTTTCGAGTCCAAATGATGAATTCTTTGTTGGGGTTTTCGGTTTTGTTAAGTTATTTTCTGTGAAATTGTTTTTTATTGTTGATTTGTTCGGTTTGGTGTCAAAGCATATGTTAGGTTTGTTAAATTTGCTGTTGTCTTGTGTAAACCTCAAGAACTTGAAGAATTCAACCATAACCATTTCTTTTCAAATTTTTCCGATCCTTTTCACTAGCCTTTTTCATGAAATTGATTGAGAGCTTTAATAGATCATTAAATTCTGAATCTAATGATACCAAATTTGTTGACAACGGATCAAAATTGAGAAAGATATCAAGTTTTTTCCGAATCAAGCTGGGTTGGGCAACCTAGATACTAGTTGGTTGGGCGAGGAAGACGCAGCCCTACCCGGCTTGACATTACCCACGCACGTTGGTGGGGCGTGGAGGCGCGTATGGCCATTTCCGGCGGTATTTTTTCTCCAAATTTTTCATGTTTGCTCCACTTGCCCAGTTTTAATTTATTGTATTTTTCCTGGAATTTTTTAAGTGCTATAATTTTTATTTTTATTTTTCCCAAATTTTAAAATTAATAAAAATGCAATGTACTATCTAAATTTTTTCTTGAAAATTTTTATACTTATTATGAGTATTATTTGGGCTTGTGGGGTCTTATGTACTCTCAGTGTTATTAGTTATGCACGAAAATTAATTTTGGATGTAATTTATGCATATAATGTTATATTATATGATTACTGTGGTTAATTTTATAATTTTAGTGCTAACTGAATCTATGGGAACAATCTTGGGAAATGTTAATGGACTATTGTCATCCACTTTGTGTAATTGTGAGCTCACCTATTGTGAGACCAATTATTACAAATTGCTGTTGTGATGTTGTTATTGAGCATACATTAGATACTATGTTAATGATGCACTTACCCTATCAGTTTGTCTTTATTAATGTGGTTTCTAATGCTTTGTTTAATTCATTAAATTATGTCTTTGAGTTTTTAGTATCATATCGATATTAGCTTTATGGAATAATTTAATGTTCTGGGTGATCTGTGTTGTAAATTAGGACCCTTAGGCAGGATTGCAATTGCATGAAAACCTAGCTGTATTGTTTGCCTAATTTTGCTAATTGTTGATTCATTTGCTAAATCTCCCGCATTGTATCAATTTCCAGCTTTGAATTCTTTGATTAAGCTTAATGGGACCAATTATGAGGACTGGCTTGAATCCTTGAATCTGTTTTTGGCTGTTTCATATGCTAATGTTGCTCTCTTTGAGGATGAGCTTGCATAACCCACTTCTGAGTCTTCCGCTGCAGATAAAGTTAAATATGATAAGTGGGTACATTCGATCAAGGTTTGTCTGATAACCATTAAGTACACAATGGAGAAGACTATTAAAGAGAGTATCACTGAAACTGATAATGTCAAAAATTATCTCAAGACTATTGGTGAAAATTTTCAGAAGTTTGATAAGACTGAAAAGTCCAATCTCTTGTCTTCTGTGTCTAAGACCAAGTATAATGGTGAGGTTAGTGTTCGTGAGCATGTTGTGAAGCTTGTGAACTGGTATAATAAGTTGAAGGCTATGAAAGTTGTGCTGGGAGAGGATTATCTGATTTGGCAGGTGTTTAAATCTCTTCCATCTGAGTTTAATGTTCTTAAGACTACTTATCAAGCTCAGAAAGATGAATGGAGCATTGATTAGTTGATTTCCATTCTTATTTAAGAGGAGCATACTATGAAGAAAGGAAAGTCCCCCAGTATTCACCACACTTCTCACAAGAGTGGTGACAAGAAGAAATTTTACAGAAACAAACAGAGTAAGCCTCAATTTAAGAAGAAGGGGAATGACAAACCTGCATTACTTTCTGAGCCTGGTGAGAG
>JANZXR010000171.1:33991150-34001337 GCA_027575705.1 Erythroxylum echinodendron
GGTGCTCTCTCTTACTTTCTTGGCGTTGAGGTTCTCCCTCATCGTGATGGTGTTCTCTTGTCTCAGCAGGGTTATATGCGTTATCTCTTGGCCAAAACCAAGATGACTGCTGCTAATCCCGTACTTACTCCCCTGGATCCGAATGCTACTCTTTCTCTACAGATTGGTACTGCTTTGTCTGATCCCTCAGAGTATCGTATGGTTGTTGGCAGTCTGTAGTATCTCTGTCTTACTCGTCCAGATGTTGCCTTTGCTATTAATAAGTTGTCTCGGTTTATGCATAGGCCTACCACTACACATGAGCTGCGGTCAAACGTCTTCTACGCTACTTGGCTGGCACTATGGATCTTGGTATTCTTCTCCGGCGTAATTCCATGTTTTTCTTGTATGCCTCTTCTGATGCTGACTGGGCTGGCAACAAGGATGACTATACCTCTACCACGGCTTACTTGGTTTACCTTGGTGGTAGTCCTATCTCTTGGAGTTCGAAGAAGCAGCGTACAGTTGCTCGGTCTTCTATCGAGGCCGAATATCGCGCTGTTGCTGCTACTTCTGCTGAGCTGCGATGGTTGTGTTCGTTACTCACTGAGTTTGGGGTCTCTCTTCCCAACGCTCCAGTCATATATTGTGATGATATTGGTGCAACTCATCTGTGCTCCAATCCAGTCTTTCATTCTCATATGAAACACGTTGAATTGGACTATCATTTTGTATGAGAGCAGGTACAGCAGGGCATGTTGCGTGTTACTCATGTCTCCTCGTGTGATTAGTTGGTTGACGCTTTGACGAAACCTTTGTAACGATCTTCTTTAATTCCTATTAGAGCCAAGATTGGTCTCTCCTCTCGAAGTACCATCTTGCGGGGGCGTATAGAAGGGTAGCTTAGTCATTTAATGTACTGTGTTTATACACTTATGCCCCTAGGGCTCTCATGTGCTCATATATATATTCTGCTATGCTCACGTAATGAAAATAAGATTGAAACCTTATTATTTAATACAATAAACGTAGAATCTTACAAAGAATAAATATCCAAATCTTAACACTCCCATTTAAGTTAGAGCGTAGGGATCAATAACGCCCAACTTGCCTTTAAAGAAATGAAACTATTGATGACAAAAGGCTTTAGTAAAGATATCAGCTTTCTGAAGATTGGAAGGAACATAAGCTTTAGCAAGTTGACCAAAAGGAATATGACCCCGGATAAAGTGAAAATCAATCTCAATATGTTTTGTGCATTCATGAAAACCTAGATTAGTAGCAATGTGAAAAGCCACTCGATTATCGCAGTAAAGGTCCATGGGAGTAGAATGAAGAATAGACAAATCTCGAAGTAGAGCTTTGAGTCATAGGATCTCACCAGTGGGGGAGGCCATAGCACGATATTCAGCCTCAGCAGATGAACAAGAAACGGTGGAATGCTTCTTAGTTTTCCATGATATGGGAGAATCACTAAGCTGTACAAACCAACCAGTGATTGAACGACATGTGGTTTTGTAACTAGCCCAATCAGAATCACAATAGGCACGAAGATGAAGAGAGTTATTGCGAGAAAAGAACAAATCCTGACTAGGAGAGCCCTTAATGTAGTGTAGGATTTTTAAAGCAGTCTCATAATGAGCTTTGAGAGGTTCTTGGATGAGTTCATTGAGGGACTGAACAACAAATGTAATATCTGGTCGATATTGATTGGGGTCATGAAAAGGAACATCCTTAACAAGGGCCAAATTTGTTTGAGGAGTCATAGGAAGAGAGGAAGGCTTGCAACCCAATAAACCTACTTCTTCCAAAAGATCCAACACATATTTATGTTGATTCAAGAAAATGCCTGTACGAGAGTGAGCTACCTATATAACAAGAAAGAACTTAACTTACCCAAGGTATTTTGATTTAAAATGAGCCTGCAAAGAAGATTTAATGGCAGAACAAGCATCTGGACAATTACCCATAATTAGGAGGTCATCCACATAAACCAAAATGACAGTATAAGTAGAGCCCATCATCTGGAAAAAAAAAGGTGTCACATTTGGATTTTATGAAGCCAAGAGAAACAATAACAGAGGATAATCGAGCAAACCATTGCCAAGAAACTTGTTTGAGACCATAAATGGACTTATGTAGTCTGTAGACGCGAGAATCACCATGAGAAGATAGCTAAGTGAAGGTTACATATAAACTTCTTCATTAATAAATCCATGAAGAAAGGCATTATCAATGTCAAGGTGCGTAATCTCCTAATTTTTAGCAGGGGAAACAAAAAAAAGACAGTAGATAGTGGTCAATTTGGCGACGGGAGCAAAAGTGTCATTATAGTCCAACCCCTCTATTTGCGTGTAACCTTGAGCCACAAGGCGTGCTTTGTAGTGCACAATATTACCATCACACTTCAACTTGATTTTTTACACCCATTTAGAGCCAATAACTTTTTTATCAACCGATAAATCAACAAAAGACCAGGTGTGATTTTCTTCTAAAGTTGTTATTTCTCTTGCATAGCAAGTCACAATTTGGAGTCCTAAGAAGCCTGTTTAAAAGTTTTGGATTCTCGATGGGTGGTAAGTTCAGATAGAAAAACAAAGTGTGAAGGTGAAAAATTTGAGTAACTCAAATAATGGGAAGTTGAATGTACCTGTCCTGCTTTGACATATCCACAAAAGAGAGTATCAGAAGAAGTGGGAAGCGAATGCTCAGTCGTGGTGGATGCAACTTGAACAAATCATGAAGCCAAGATAGAGAATTAGAAGCTCATTTCGGTCGAAGTTCAGGAAGATGGGAGATTCTATTAGGGGTATTTACGGGTCAGTTGTAGCCTCTGAATTGGACTAGGCCAAATTCCGCACAACAACAGCTAGAGTAGGCGAGTTAAGAGGGTTTTCAGTAGTGTTGGGTGTAAGATGCAGTGCGAGCAAGGGATCCAATTTGGATAGAGGGAGAATGGTTAGATAAAAATTGGGTGTAGAAAGTGCTAGATCGGTAAAAATGGGTTAGGCTAAGGAAGGAGATAGGTCAACTGGTGTAACATGATTAAGGACAAAAAGAAACTGGTCTGCATAAAATTGTCCATCTCTAGAAATCTGAATTTTTTTGTACTAAGATTATACACCCAATAAGCTTTTTTACTCACGTGGTATCCTAAAAAAACACAGGTTGAAGTGCAAGGCTGAAATTTATCTGAATGGGTTCACTATGATGAATATAACAAAGACATTCAATAACACGAAGGTGATTATAAAAGGGATTTTTTAAAATAAAATTTCAAATAAAGATTTGTTATTAAGAACAGATGATAGGGTGACGTTATCAAATAGGCAGCAATTAAAACACATTCCCCTAAAAAAATATATGTAGGTTTGCGTGGAAGTAAAGGGCACGCACGATATTTAAAAGATTATGGTGTTTAACTTCAACAACCCTATTTTGTTGTAGGGTATAACGTGTCGTCCTTTGATGAACTATACCTTTTTGCAGAAAAAATTATGATAAGATTCCATGAGTAAATTCTAGGGCATTATTAGATCGCACCTTTTTAATGGGGAGTTGAAACTGAGTGAGAATCATGTTGTGGAAATCTATGAATGTAGAAGTTGAATCTTATTTTTGTTTGAACAAAAAGAACCCAAGTAGCTTATGAAAAATCATCAACATTGGCAAGAAAAAAGAGCCCCAGACAATGACAAAGTATTATAAGGCCCCCAAATATGAACATGGACAAGATCAAAAGCAACCAAAGACTTATTTGAAACTAAAGAAAATGAATTTCGTGTCTGCTTAGCTCTATGGCAAACATCACAACAAAAATTCTTATCAAAAGAAAATTTGCTTAAGTGAGAAAGGTGGGATAGATTTTTTAATGAAGTTTGCCCAAGTTTATGGTGCCAAAGAAGGGAATTGGCGTGGATGTGGTGTGCAGCAAGCTTCAGAATGGTTGAAGCAGCCTCAATCACATATGAGCCATGCTCTTCCCTACCCTGAACAATCATCTGTTTCGTGGCTAAGTCCTGCAAAACACAATATGAGGGAAAAAAACAAAGGGAAAAACATTTTAGGTCTTTGGTTAATTTTCTTATGGATAATAGATTGCAATTAAAATTGGGCATGAAAAAGGGTATTAAAGAGAGACACAATCATTTAAACAGGTTATCCCAGTCTCCGATGCTTTGACCTTGCTACCATTGGCTAATTCGATAGGTAAACTATGCTCCACAAGTTAACAATTTGCAAGTAAATTCTTATCACCAGTAAAATGTTTAGATGCTCCTGTATCTAAAATCCATTTAATAAAATTAATGAAGTAGACACTTTACCAACGAAGTTTGCCTCAGTTAACTATTTTTCTTGACAAAGAAGATTCTTAAGCTTAGCATACTGTTCATGAGTGATAGATGTTGGTGCAGTGGCAGCTGCAGTAGCAACTGAATGAGCTTGAGCTGATGATCTTCCCTCAGTTTTATTATCTCGGTTTCTCCCTCTTTCCTCCCACCAAGGTAGATAACTAATGAGTTCAAAACACCTGGCTTTTGTATGTCCCAACTTCTTGCAATGATCACACTTGGGTTTGGAAGCATTGTCGTTGTTACAAGCACCAGGTTTAGAATCTGAATTTGTTTTAGCCATGAAGGTAGCAACTTCCGATTGAGCAGTGGTTTGGGAGCATGTATGAGCATTGGCTTAGGAGCGCTCATCTCAGAGGACGATCCCATAGGCACAACTAAGATTAGGCAAAAACTTGGTGGAAAGAATTTAAGACCTCACAACACTAAAGGCGTGACTTAATCCCATCAAAAAATAATGAACATTATCCTCATCTCTATGATCCATGATGGTTTTCAAAATTTTTCAATTAGTAGAATCACATGTAGGTAACACATAATAGGAATTTAATTCATCAATCAGGCCTTGAAGTTTGGAATAGTACATGAAAACAGACATTGACATGTAGTTGGAGATTTGCTAATTCTCGTTTAAGAGTTTGAATACGAGGAGCGTTGGATTGACTGTATCGCTCCTCCAAAATTCTCCAAAGATGTGCAGCACTGGTTATTGAAGATGTAGTTACCTGAACCTCAGGAGTAAGGGCGTTATAGATCCACGCCATCACCATCGAGTTACACTTGATCCAATTGAATTTCTTGTTGACACCAACAATATCCTCCTGTAACATGTAACGATACCTTAGTTAAGTATCTCACATCGAACTTGAAAGGGAAATAAACAAAGAAATGCAAAAAATATCTGATATTAGTTTCATAACTTTAAAAGAGATTTTCGAAGCCAAAACGAACACAAATCTACCATTGCCTTCACGAGAATCCCTCACTGGGATGAGATTAATGTCTTTCTATAGTTTTCTCAAAATGTATGCTCTCTTAATGGGTCAAAGAATCCTTATGCTTACGAATGATATGAGCAACTACAGGAGACCTTAACCTTTATATATAGCTTCCATATCGGGCTTTCCCAACATAAGATCGATGTAGGTCCAGTCCACACTGATTGAATTTATTTTTCACCCAGACTTTGACCCATTAATTTAGATCATTTATTAGGCCACTTTATTATCTTTTTCTGGATCAAATACTTAACTTAACAGATAAATTATTTGGAAAACCAAAAATGCAATTAAATTTTGTCCAACTTTATGAGAAAAAGTTAAAAATATCTAACATTCTTTCCCTTAGATAATACTTAATTACATTTTTGAATCAAGTTTAAAAATAAAATTGATAAGCTAAGGAGTTATCTGATGGTCACAATCTTTCTTTTAAGGCCTCATACTGCTAGTTTCTTTATGTCAAGTGGACTTTTACCAACATTGGATTGACCAGCATCAGTATGTAGAGAAGATTTAGTCTTTCTACCTTTGATCTTAGAGGGCTTCATCTTTACCTTCCCTTTAGTTGCTTTGAGGGCTATAGGAGTAGCAAGCTTGAGTTTTTCCTTCACTAGTTACTAAATTCTAGAGGGAGTGTACTCAAAGTCTAGTGAACTATGAAGGCATCAGGAAGATGAATGTTTAACATCTTCAGTATACTGTGAAGATGGATCATTCTTGATATGTACTACTTTCCTCCCCTTTTTTGTATACCTTATGGATAATAATTCTTTCATCAAGGCACTTGTCTCAACATTAGGTGACACTGTATACCTTTGGGAGACATTACCAAGAAATTAGTTTCCTATCTATGTGTCCGGAAGTCCACTTAGCAGATGGTCAGGAATGGATCTTTTAATGGTCAAAAGATATAATTTGTTAGACCGATCTCAGTCTTCATAGGCTGCTTTATGAGCTTTCGAGCTTATAGATGTAGGTAGAGACAGCCTATCCTACCGTATGGCTATATTAACCTCAGCTATCTCCATAGCATTCAATACATTCTGTGTTCACTTCTTCGTATTGAAACTAGTTAGGGTTTCAATGGTGACACTGATATTGTTAACCGAAAAGATGACTGCAAAATAACTTTGATTAGATTAGCAAAAATACAAGATAACAATGATAATCAAAGCCATTAAATAATATTTTTACTGAAAATTCGATCACATATATTATTAAACACTTTTGGGCTGAATACATAATATATGCAATTAGACCTTCATATAAAAGCGGTCGGAATACAAACCATCAACTCTCATGAAACTACCACCTTTGGGAGAATAGATTGCTTGAATAACATCTTTCATCCATCTAATTCCTTTATGCACATCTCAAAATGTTATATAAGGGTAACACCTTTTGATAGAATAGCCAAACATAAAAAGAGAGACATCCCTTACGGCAAGCAGAACAATTCAAAATACTGACTTGAAAGGTCACTTTGGTAACTACATCCTCATTAGCACTCAAACAGTCCACAAACACAAGGAATACATCTTTATGTTATCCTTACATTCTTGATGGATATATTATATGTGACAATGTAACATCAATAAAGGCAAAAAATTGAATGTACAGTCTCATTGTCACACACTTGTGTTGAAGACATTCTCTGAAAACTTCATTTGAGACTTTTGTAAAAGAAAAATCTTAATAGAGTGACTATCACCCATCACTAGACACTGAACTAACCACCAGAGACACGAGAACCTTATATATCTCTCCTATGGCAAGTTCGTTGCACAAAAATTCACTAAAAAATGTCTTAATTTCTTTTCCAAGTAACTATCATATAATCTCTAATACTGAACATAAGACCTGAGACACAAAAACTTAAAGTATCTTCCTCATGTGATGTCTGAAGCATGAAAATTCACTTGAAATCGGATTCAGAATACCTTAATTCCTTTTTCTGGAGTTTAATTTATTACTAATGTAATAAATTCAGAAAATGTAAAAAATTAACTTTATAAATTTCCCGGACCCAGAAACTGACTCAAAACACCCCGGGGCACCCTTATGGGAAATCCAAAATTTTTGTGTTTTTCTATAAAAATTGTAGCACATTGACAATTGTTGGATGCAGAGATGCATATGCTTTGGTGGATATGTAACATTACCAGATGAGATAAGGTCCAGAATTCTGTAGTGAGAGACAGACTACAAGTGGCTAGTATTGTCGATAACATGAGAGAGACCAGGCTTAGGTAGTTTGGGCATATGAGCAAGAGGCACTCTGCTGCTCTGGTAAGACAATGTGAGCAAATAATCCTTAGTGGCTACAAGAGGAGAAAAGGCATGCCATAAAAGAACTGGAGGGAAGTGATTAAGAAAGATATGACAGAGTTGGCCCTTACTGTAAAAGCCATCAGAAATAGAAAATTCTGGTGTGATAGGATGAAGGTAAGGGAAACCCTTTAAAGTACACTAAGAAAGTCGAGTAAGGGTAGTAGGAGCTGTCTTTGTAACGCTTTGCTCAACATATTTTACAATGTAGGAAGTCTAATCTATCTTTTCTAGTACGGGTTGTAGACCAGTTGTTCTGTCATACTACTTATTCTGTCATACACAGGGTTGCAGCGCAAGAACTCCTACCCCAACTAGAGACGAGCAAAGCAGTTCTGTTGCAGCCTGTTAGGTATTAGCAGATCTGGGCTCCATATCAGGAAACATAATTATTTTCATTTCTTTTACCTCTTTTTTTTAACATATTCAGTTTTGCCTTTTTACCATTTTATTTCACTATCACATTTGCATGTGGGTTTATCGGAAACAGCCTCTCTACTATGTAAGGGTAAGGTTGTGTACTATCAGACCTCCCAAACCACGCTTAATTGCCGGATTTTGGACTGGGTGATAATGATGATGATGATGCAGCACATTGACATTAGCAGACGTTAGCATAGAGGCAGCGCACTATAGCGTTAACGTCATCCACTGACGACAGTTGCACGAGGTCGTGTGCAATGCGTGTGTCACATATGCTACAGAACAACGCGTCCTTAACTAGATGACACATGCATGACACGCCCCAGATGCATGCTCACGTGCGTTTATCGATAGACGTGTATAATGCATGTGTCGACACTTGGCATGTTCCTATTGAACCACATATCGACCGCGTGTTTGGTTCGTGGTACCACCCTACGGGTAGTGGCACGTGCCCAAAGTTTCCTATCTACTCATCGAAAAATGAAAATTTTCGGCATGTTTCAGGTCGTTTTCCACGCTCTGGGGCTCATTTTCAACTGGTTTCTCAAGGCTAAAACATTTATACCAATTTCATGCAATAAAAAGCAAGAAAAAACTGAGAAATATAAGTTAACTTTCTAAACACTTTATGGAGAAAAACTAAAAAATCTTCATTTTTAACCACCCGTCATGTCATCGTTCTGATACTACATGTAATATGTAACAATACCTTAGTTACGTATCCCGAATCGAACATGAAAGGGCAATATAAGAAGAAATGCGAAGAATACTTGATTTCAGTTCCATAACTTCAAACAAGCTTTCTGAAGCCGAAATGAGGGTGAATCCACCGTAGTCTTCACTGGAATCCCTTACCGGGATGCGGTCAACGTCTTTCTATAGTTTTCTCAAAACATAAGTTCTCTTAGCGTATCAAAGAATCCTTATACTTACGAATGATAAGAGCAACTGTAGGAGATCTGAACTTTATATATGGCTTCTATTTTGAGCTTCCTCATTACAAGACCGATATAGGTCCGCTCTACACTAATTGAGATTCATTTTTACTTAGACTTCGACTCATTGATTTAGATCATTTATTGGGTCACTGGATCAAATTACGTAATTTAATCGATAAATTATTTAAAAAAATAAAAGTGTAATTAAATGTTGTCTAATTTTATTAAAAAGTCAAAAATATCCAACACCTCCATCAACGTACCATCAACGAATCCAAGCTTTCGTTTAAGGGGATGCCTAGTCCATTAGAGGAGGAAAGGTATAAAGGAGACTCGGTGTCGATGGGTATGAGAAACAAGAGGAAGAGAGGGTGGTAAGAAGGCGCCGCAAATACTTGCCGTCTAGAAAAAATAGAAAACGTAGATATAAAGGAAAAAAAAGAGAGAGGGTGGCAAGAAGACGCAACAAATACTTATTGTTTAGAAAGAAAATAGGAAATGTAGAGGCGAAGAAAAAATTTATTGGTACTACTCTGATACCATAAAAAGGTGTGCAATTTTTGCGTGGTTCTCATTGAACAATAGTTTGGTATATATAGGACAAGTATGGCTTGGGGAATAAGCTAAGAGATATACAGAATCGTATAAAATAAATGAAGAGATATCTAAATCCTAACAAAGAGATATACAAGGTCGCATATATTAAGTTTTTATTTAAATTAAGTAATTCAAATATATCATATATTAAGCGCTTAAAAAGAAACTTTATAAATTAATAGCTATTTTAAAAATGTATTAACAAAATTTCAAGGATATTTTCTTTGTCACTAGAGATTCATGTTTACAAAACAGCAATAATCATTGCCCCTGGGTAATTATCTAAGGATTATAGTTAGCTTGCGATCAAAATGCATCACACTCAAATTGGTTGCTCTAATAAATCAAATCTCACTTCTCATCAAAGGCACAATCAATACAAGATGCAACCCTAAATTACTCATATTTATGTGAAATTGGAAGAGATATGACTTGAAGACCTTTCAGATTTGCTCCAATAACTCAATTCTCACTTCTTATCAAAGGCACAATGTAACATCCCCTCACCAATAGGAGTGTATATATGAATAGTGACATATGCATGCATTCATATATGCACATGCATA
>JANZXR010000171.1:34001437-34018027 GCA_027575705.1 Erythroxylum echinodendron
TCTCATCAAAGGCACAATCAATACAAGATGCAACCCTAAATTACTCATATTTATGTGAAATTGGAAGAGATGACTAGAAGACCTTTCAGATTTGCTCCAATAACTCAATTCTCACTTCTTATCAAAGGCACAATCAATGCAACATGCACCCCTAAATCATTCATCTTTATTATTTCTATTTCCTTTAATTGTAAATCTCACTACAACAAAAATGACATTTGGCAATGAATAGTTTTGCTAGTAAAAGTATAAAAATCATCGCCAAAATTTTTTAGCGATGAAAACAAATCGTCGAACATTTCATCGCAAAGTCCAGGTAGCAAAATATTATAAGCAACGTTGTTGGAATATCATCACAAATTATTTTTTGCTCAGATTTATGGTACGTCGCCAAAAGAGATAGGTGAGGTTAAAACCAATCGTTGTGAAAGACTATTCGTGATGTTTATCTTTCATAGCTAAAAGTTAAGTTATTAGCTACGTTACTTATTATAGCTAAAAATATATTGTGATGATAATTTTTACATAGCAAAACATTCGTATCTAAGATTTTTAGAACGTAGGGAAAGATCATTTGCGGCAATTTTGAAAGGTTATTTGTGACAATTCTCAAATTGTAGCTAAATGTTATTTGTGAAGATTTTTAAAACGTAGCTACAGGTTATTTGTGACAATTTTTAAAACGTAGCTAAAGGTTATTTGTGATGATTTTAATAACATAACTAAAAACTTTTGGTAACGATTTTGGAATCATCAAAAAATCTTTTTGGCTAAGTCTTGATTTAATTTTAAAAAAAGTTATTGGTGACATTTTGAATAGTGTTGCTAAAAAGTTTTGGTGGTGAGTTTTGACTTTTTAGTAAACATTTGTATAAAAAATTGGATATTCAATTATAATTATTTTAAATATTTTTAATCCATCATATTGTTTGTGATATTTAGATATTTAGATTTACAATTAATTAAAATAAAAAACATTTTATATAAAAATAAATGTGATTAAATGTTAAATAGCTTATGTACAAACTAAGGCTCATTTCTATCGTTACTATTATTTTCATAATTTGAGCCAAGTATTTGTATGACTATCTTTTCAAGCTTGGCCAACTTTCATTCAGTATGATCTAATTTTTGTTCATTACATTGTAACAAAGCCTTAAGTGACCGGTTATCCTCTTGAAACGTCGTTACATATGCTGGTTGTGATGAGAATGTCCCAATTGGCTTAGGGTCATACCTAAAACCTTTGATGTACCCCTGATCTTGTACCAAGGATATTATTGCAAATGTCATCTATATTTGACTCATTTTCGTCAAATAAGAAGCTCTATAACAACTCCTACATCTTATTCTAAAATTTTAAAAAACAAAATCAATATTTAATTCAAAAATTAATAAACTTAACAATTAAACTAATTTTTAGACTTACATAATTATCTTATGCTTCTTTAGACGTTCAACCTTCACCTTCCTTGTAATGTGTCAGTTGTAGAGTGTGATCTTATTACACTCTTGTCCATGTAGTTCCTTTTGACTCTATTTTATGAAAACAAAAATTGAAACACATTAAATAATATTGTATTAATGCATAATGTTATCATCTATGAGTTTCTCTTCATTCCACCTTATATCTACGACTGTTTTTGTTGACATAAAAAGCCTCTGTAGTCATGGTTTAATTGGAAATCTCAAGATTTTCTGGTATTTGTTCCCTCTCTCGACATCTAATCGCCAATTTGATGTTCCATAAATGGGACACTCTTTAAGATCTTTATTGTCCTTCTAAAATATAGTACAATCATACTTACAAGCATGTATTGATATATATCTTTATTCAAGATCCCTAAACAATTTCTTTAAATCATAGCAAGATTTAGGTATTTTGTGTCCAACAAGTAATGCATCATTGAGCTAGTCAATTAACATGTTAAAAGACTTGTTATTCCATTTATTATACACCTTCAAATGCAACAACTTCACAACAAAGAGAGCTGTGAGAAATTCAAGCACCCTAGGTATAATTCTTCTTGTGCAATTTTCAATAACTAGTCAAAATTATCTTCAGGAATACTACCCATGTTGTTAGCAAACCAATTCCATTCATAGTCTTCACATAATTCCCATAAACCTCTAACATCTCGCCTATTCCATCATCATCTTACCCATTATATAGATCGTTATTGTTACTATCATTAACACTTATACCAACACTTCTACTACAACTTGCTTCCTTACATTTGCCATAATAAAGCATTGGAGTATATAATTTATCTATGCCTCGGATTAGCAAGTGATTATAGACCACATCTTGACTTTGACTGTTGACATTTAAGCAATCTATGCATGGACAATGAATACAACATTCATCACTCATTTGATCTTTTACAAATTGCATGAAACTCTCAAATCCTTTTACTTACTCAGTGGACAATTTTTTATGAGACATCCAACTTTTATCCACATAGCTATACAATTGAAAATAAAAAATTGACTTATTAAATGCAATCCTCTTTTTAATAACATAATAACCAATCTTGTCAATTAATCATTACAAGTCTATGTTGTAAGTTATCATGCAAACAAACACTATGGTACGTGGTATTGTTAGATCACGTTAATTGAGAAACCAAGGCTTCTCGCTGTCACTCCTATACTCGAGGAATATTTCACCGATAAGCCTTTTGAGAGCTGCATCATAAGTTTCCAACCTATATACCATACTAAGGGTTTATTATGCCTCAATGTTTCAAACAATACCCAAATTAAAATACTTGGACTATTAAATCAGAACATACAAATTCATTAATGATATTAAGAATATTGCAACCAATAAGACAAAAACAAAACCTCATTTGCAATCACAAAAAAGTATTCTCACAAATACTCCAACTATTAAAGAAAAACATATTGGAGACATTAGTTGGACGACTTACCTAGGTGGACGAAAAATCGCAAACTACAAAGAAGAAGGACGAGGTCGGATGATTATTGACGATCTTCAACACAAAACAAGGCTTGCAAAATAAGGGAATTTCATATTTAATATAATACAATTTTTCTTTATCTTTTTAGTATTAAAATAAATTATTATTGGCTATAGTTGCAAATAGCAATATAATTCATCTTGCACTCAATTAACAACTCCAAAGTGGCAATTTGAAAAGTTAACTAACTCTTAAATGCCATAAGTACCATAACAACTCCAACGGTCATTTAACTGACTTCAAAATCCAACTTCAAATTCCATAATAACAAATTTCAACTTCAGTGTACCATAATAAGCAATTTCATAACATCAATTTCAACTTCAAATTCCATGCAATTTCAATTTCATTACAACATCAATATCTTATGAGATTTAAAATACAAATTCCTATTGTAAAATCTAAACACATATATTTATTTATAAAAACACTATAACAATCAACTACTTCTGAATTGAAAATATACCCTATCCCAACGTGTTATATAAATATCAATATCAATATCAAAGGCAAAGAAAAGAAAATAATATAATATGAGAAAATTCAGAACATTTAAAACAGAAACTAAGAATTAAAACAAGAATCTAGTCCATCCATCAAACTGAGATTAGGTTTATCATTAGAAACTGATTTATCCAAAGCACAATGTATAAATTAATTAATAACTTAAACATATATTCACTATCTCTATTGACATTCTGAAAAATTGAGATAAACTGCAACAAAAACAAGGAGAAAACCATTAAAGAGACCATTAAAAACTTTCGTCGAACACTTGAAAGGCATGACAGGTTCATCCCAAATTACCTAAGGAAATCATGTCTTTTTCCTTTCTTAACTAACATTAACAAATTGGAAAGCCAAATGCACCACAAATAATCCAAACAAATGCAAAAACATTTCAAAAATTCATTAAACCTGTGCAATGTACCATCTTAAAATACCAACACAATGTACACAAAACAAATTAAACAACAAATGCTGAATAACTTACCTCAATCGAAGGACATAAGGTCAACAACTGGAGAATATAACAACACACAAACATCAGTGAAGAGAAGAGAAAACAATGAGAAACCAACGCTGGAGAGAGGAAAGAAGGCAGAAATTAACGTGGGAGAGAGGAAATAAGGGGAAGGTGATCTCGACGATGTTTCATTTAATAGATGCTGGGACAATGTCATTTGGCATCAAACAAACGGCATCATCTCATCTTAATTTTTTTAAACGTCCACATATTTTACGACGAATTCACGTTTCCTCCCCAAAAGAAAGCTGTCAAATATTCACTTAATTTGTTTACATGCCGATCTATTTTGGTGACGATATCACAAATTGCCATAAAAATGTGCAGTTTTGATGACCAAGTTTCAAAAACATCGCCAATGCCACACTTTTTTTATAAATTTTAAAATTTTTAATATATCGTAAACATAAATTACTATAGAAATTATATATAATAAATATCAGTTTTGTTAGACTTAATAAAATTTTTAATAGGAATTTAATATTGAATAGGTAATGTATCTAGTGTAATGATTTATGAAAATGTACATTATATATAAATATTTTCATATCTTACTTATGTGTATATATATATATAATTATCTATTTATTATATCAAAATTTCATATTGTAACATATAATTTACATATATTATCTTATTATGTTACCCAAATGTGAAACCAAATGGTAATGGAAAACTATGTGGCAACGGGTTTTTGAATCCTCACTAAATGGTATATTCTTTCGACTTTATCAAAAATAATGTCGTTTATGTTAACTACAAATGATGTCATTTTTGTGTTAGCTATTAACATTCCTCTTTATTCACCATCTAACAAACTATGTTATTTTCTGTACAACAAACGTCATCGTTTTGTTGTAAAGCAAACGATGTCGTTCCTTACTAGGTGATTAGCATGAAAATGAAGCCAAAGATGAAGACATCTTTGTCTTCGACTATTCGTTGTTTTCATCCATTCTCCATCTGGTTTTGGAAATTGTTAAAGAAGCCTCGCACATGGTGAATCTTTGTCTTCTGTTGTGGACATCTTCAATTGTCCGTCTGTCCAAGTAAGTCGTCAATATTATGTATTGTTTTTCTATTCTCTTTTCATTCTCTGGGTTATTGTCTTGTGCTTTTCTGTTCTTCTTTGTCCCTCTATTTTTTGTTATATGGTTTCGGTCGTTTGTATAAATTGCCACTGTTATGCTTCTTTGTGACAGAATGGGTTGATGTTGGTCCAGAACGGGATCATTGTTTACATTTAAGAAACATTTAAATTTATAATTGCATTCAATAATTTCAATTTATGTAATAATTATTTTATTGATGAACACACTATCCAACAAAAGAATATTGTAATGGAAGTCACTTACATATCTACTAGTTGTAGCATAGTAAAGCAAAGCATTCTTTTGAACGAAAAGTTTTAGGTAGTGACTAAAGTACCTTAATTTTCATGAGGTTATCGTTTCCTAATAGGGTCATCTTCAACTATTTCTTAATCCTTCTACCAAAGGTGATTCAATATTGTATATATTAATACATAAATTATCACATTTTTACAAAATTTTTAAAAGAAAATAATACAAGAATTCTACTTTCATTTTAACTAATTCTACTTTCATTTTAATAAGGGAAAATGAGTGCTTTCATAATATTAAACAATCTTCTATGAAAAACTTTTATGTTCTTGCAAATTTCAACTTGTTTCATCTTTTGTAATCATCTTTTGTAATCACTCTCAATCTACTACCTTTTAGACATCTTAATAGGCAAATAGAAGATGTATAACTATTGAACTGTAGTAATTTGACTTATCATTGAGGATTTAATTGACCAAAATGAATTTTATGCTAAATTGACTTTTAAGAATATAACTATTAATATTAATCCATAGAGGAATGCTAATGTGGTGACTAGTTTATGGTGGTAGAAATGAACTCTGGTGTGAGGAATGTGGAAAAATTCTCCATAATAAAGAACAAGTCAATGTAGAACAAATCTCCTCATTAAACACTAATTACTCTTTGCCTTCTATAACTGATATTCTTCTTCAAGGTTTTTAGTATCATCCGAACTGCCTCTCTTCCTTTATTAACTGTACCTCATTTCTTGTTATGAAGCTATTATATATATGAACATCTAATTGTATATACTATATATTGTGTTAAGCTTCCTCGAATCTTCAAATGAACATAGATGGAAATGGAGGCAGTGGCAATGTCCCGATGGTTTGTAAAGGATTAGAGAAATTGGTTATTTTGAAATAATTGTGAATTCTAATTACTATGTCTATTTAATCAAGTATGCATATGCTCCATGATGGTTTCGTTATATGATTTGACTTAACTAGCTATGTAAGTTCTATAATAATTGTGTCTTAGGTGAAATGCATCGTACTGGTAGTTCATCTAATTTAATGATCTATATACATCTGAGGATCCATTCACTATTTCTCCTACTAATTTAACTATGGAAAAGAAGTTATTGTAAGAGGCTGTCAATAACCATCACTTGAGGGAAGATTTGTTACTTTTTCAATTGGTGCCTTCAAAATTGCAATTACCCTTTTAGGAAATCCAAACAATTGGAACTCATTTACCTTTACTGACTCTCATGTCACTTGTAATCCAAAAAATTAATTATTTCATTCCCTTTTTGATGGAATTAGTGTGAAACTTTATTTATTGTTATGTCTGTAAGAATTTTGTAAACAACCTCTCTGCTAGTTAGGAGTAAGGCTATGTACTATTGAACCTCTCCAAACCCCACGTATCAGCGAGATTCGTACTGAGAGTTGTTGTTGTTATTGTATGTATGTAAAAATTGTTAAACTTCTAATTAAAATCTTGTACTAGTCACCTGCATATATAATTTTATTATATTGCTTACCATTTTCAATACTTTTATGTATTATTTTTTTATTATTAATAAATATTAATGATTGAGAATAATATCAAATTAAATTTATTATTTTTATCTTATTAATATTAAATTTTTAGGTGTGTTGATCTTTTTATATCGAAAAAGATAATTTATAGAATTTTAATGCATTAACTATATATTTAAACAAATTTATAAAGAAGGCAAATGAAAAAATATGAAAAATCATTTATAAAATGTCAATTATAATTAACCTTGGGATTATTAAGCACATTTACCATTAAAAAGTTATCAAATTAAATTTATTAATTATAAATTCTTTAATATCGACTTTTGGCTACGATTTATAGGTTTAGTCGCCAAATGTAGACTTTTAGCGATGAACAAACTATTGTGTCGCAAAAAGTTCTTGATTTTGCGACGGCTTAATTTATCGTCGCAACATGCTCGACCGTTGGGGATGAAATACTCAAGTTGTTGCCAAATTGAGAGCTTTTCACAACGACTCAAGTAAATTATTGCTAAAGAAACTGATATAGCAGTGATTTTATGTGATGTTGCCAAAACCATGACTTTCTATGACAAATTTGTAAATCGTTGCTAAAATTGACATTTACGGATGATTTTAGTTTCGTCTCCAAAAAAAATGTAGCTAATAGTCTACTATGTTGTAGTGTCTTAATTATTTAACAAATCAACACAAATTGAACTTGCTACAATATCTTAAAGAATGGAATATCTGTAATAAAGAGTTCAACTGATGAACGTTAATTTTAATTTTAAAAAAGCTTTCACCCTTTCTTATAAAGCTTTCATTCATGGATTAATAAGGAATGGTTAGATATCCCTTTCTTTTTCCCCTTCATTTGTTGAATAGGAAGGTTTTGAAAATGAACCAAAATTCAGTTATGGTTTTAAGGATTTCATGTAGACTTCATATATGTCTCAAACAACTAAATTCGTGTTTAATGGTTTGGCCTATATCAATGATAAAAAGTGAGTAATGTTTTTGTAGTATGGAATTCTCAAATGATTCGTCGAATGAATTATATTATATTTGTCTTTGGTAAAAGCTTCTTTTTAAGTTTAAGCATTCTGTTCCTTTACTTCTACCTTTTCAATTCAAGCGTTATATCTTTTCACTTAAGACAACATTTCCAAAAAATCACGATATTTTAAGAATTAAATTATTTTATTTTCTCTCTATATATATACAAATGACATATTTTTTATATTGATCCAAATTACAATCACATGTTTAGCGTCTCTCACTTGATCGTTTGATATCAAGTGATTCGATAATTATATATAACAATTAGCGTTGAATTTTCTTAAGAAGTAAAGATTTAATAATTTGATCATTTACGAATCTATACTTTATATGTCCCGTAAATTTCTTATAGGATAATTCTTTTACCATGGAATTTGCTAACATCTCTTCAATAAAAATAAATTCAACTTTTAGTATTTCTTTTTCTGCTAAATCTCACACGTAAGGATAGTTACATTAATGTGTTTCATTTTCATTGATGATATACCAACCTTTATTATCATAAATATTTCAATTGTACTCCTTTTTAATCTAATGTTCAAATATTTTATAAAGCATTTGTTGATTTATGCCCTATAGTCAATCAGTTGGTTGTAGTTTAGTGACAAATAATTTAAAGACATTCTTTATCTTGTACTTATTTAGATATATAAGATAAAATCTATGGAATAATTGTATATTGCAAATGAAATTATAATTAGATTATAATTTTGAGATTCATATTGCTTTTATGTATTACCCCTAAATTGTTTGTAGTCATTGTTCTATTAAGACTAGATATTAATAGAACATAAAAGACTAACACATATTATGTTTTTCTTTATGAAGTAAGTAGTCGATTGTAAAGAGTATAAGATTAAGGAAGTAGTAATAATTTTTTTATTGAACTGATTGGAATTAGTTGAGATATTCCTGGATTATAGCTAACAAATAAATAGTGGTGATGACTGAGTAAAGGAAGACTTAGTCTCTTTCAATGCTGAAGAAATGATCCACACCTAAAGAATATTGTAACATACCCTGCAAGATGGTGTGTCCATCGTGGATGCCAATCTTGAACTTGTGTAACAAAAATTGCTTCTTTGATTTAGCTTTCCAGAGAGAGTCAGCAAGTTGGTCACTTGTATGAACATGAGAAACTCTTAATCGTTAGAGTCAGCAAGTTGGTCACTTGTATGAATATGAGAAACTCTTAATCGTTGTTCCAGAACTTCATTTCTCACAAAGTGAAGTCCAATATGATATGTTTCATACAGGAGTGGAAGACATGATTGTGACATTAATAAGTGGAACCAATGTTGTTGTAATAGATGGATGGAGTTAAAGAGACAGGTTGACGGAGTTCTTGCAAAAGGTCAGTAATCTAATTGAGTTCAACATTGGTGCCTGTGATAGCTCTATATTCGGCTTCGCTTGAACTTCAGGCAATGGTTTTATGTTTTTTTGGAAGACCAGTTGATAAAGGAGCTTCTAGTAAAGACACCATAAGAGGAAGTGGATGTAAGATCATCTAAATTGCTAGCCCAGTCAAAATTTGAGAATGCACGTAAAGATGTGTTTGTAGTTTTTCTGATGTGGATTCCGTGATGTGGAGTGTCTTTGAGATATTGAAGGATTTGTTTAACAGCTATCCAATGTTTGGTTGAGGGGTTATGCACAAATTGGGATAGTTTACTTAGAGGGAAAGAAATATCAGGTGGAGTAAGAGATAAGTATTAAAATGAGCCAAGAATTTGTCAAAATTGTGATGCATCTGTTTTGGGAGTGTCATAATATAACTTTAAGTTGGTTTTGTTAGACATGGGAGTTTTCACTGGTTTAGCATCAAGAATATATTCTTTGGAAAGGATGTCATTGATGTATTTGTGTTGAGACAAGAAGAGTCCCCGGGATGTTCTTTTAGCTTTGATCCCTAAGAAGTAGTGAAGAGGGCTAAGGTCTTTTAAAAAGAATCTAGAAGAGAGGGTTGTAATAAATTGTTGGACTATGTGGGGGTTAATACTGGTGATAATAATATCATCAACATATACTAGAAAATAGATGAGAACAAAATCATTATGAAAGATAAACAAGGAATTGTCAAAGACTAAATTATGGAACTTCTGTTGAAGAAGATAGGATTGCAATTCATGATACTAGGCTCTTGGTGCTTGGCGTAGGCCATAAATGGATTTATTTAACTGACACATATGTTTTGGATATTCTTTGCTTTGAAACTAGGAGGTTGTTGCATAAAACAATGTCAGTTAAATGTACCTTGGAGGAATGCATTCTTAATATCGAGTTGAAGTAATTCTCGTTCACAATTAATAGCCAAAGTGATAATTGTACAAATTATGGTTAAATTAACAACGAGACTGAATGTTTCAGTAAATTCAACACCTGGGCATTGGTAAAAGCCTTTGGCAATAAGACTAGCTTTGTAACGAGATATAGAACCATTGGGGTTGGTTTTGATTATGAAAATCCACTTGTAGCCAACGATATTTTAGGTAAGGTTGCGAGGAACAAGTTTCCAGGTGTTATTTGTGATAAATGCATTATATTATATGTTTAAAGCATTATAGCGTTGAGGATGTTGAAGAGCTTATTTGATCGTGGTAGGTTCAAGTAAAAGGGAGGTTATTTTGAGGTATGTAGATCAAGTATTTGGCAAGGCTTCAAATTTCCTGTCTTGGACCTAGTGATAATGACATGAGAGGATTGATAAGGAAGTGTAATTGTAGTAGAAAGTAGAAAGATGGGTACATGATGTAAAGGTGATGAGATTTGATTTTTGGCTAGTGGTGAGTTATCAGGAGGGGTAAGAGATTCAATAAAGATAGAGAAAATCGATATATTCATTTGTTGTGGGGAGCTAAGATTGGGCAGGACTAATTTTTGTGGTTATGAGTTAATGGTTGTTCAAATGATGGTTAGTGTTGGTAACATGTTAGGTGAGTGAAAATTAGAAAGAGAATTAGGGTTAAGGGTTAAAAGTGGGTCCTTAGATGTAGGTGTCAATATAGGATACCATGTGGAAAATTATTAGTGAGGTGGTTATGTAGTACTTATTTGTGAGAATTTAAAGGGAAATTTTTGTTCACAGAATATTACATGCCTTGATATGTGAGTGGAAATTGTTGATTTGTTAAGACAAATATATAAGTTATATGGTATAGAGTAGCCAAGGAAGATACATGATATGGATCATGTGTGAATTTTTGTAGGAGCATAAAGACGTAAGTATAGGTAACACAAGCAACCAAAGGCCCTGAGTTTGTCATTACTGGGTAGTTGGTAAAATAATTGTTCATAGGGATATTTTAACTAAAGAACAGAAATGGGCATGAAATAAATGAGGTATACTGTTATTTGGAAGGCAACAATCCAATATTTGATAGGCAAGGAAGCATGGTTAAGAAGAGCAGGTTTTGCTCAACTGTACCAATAAGATGAGGATTGTAAGGTGGGGACTATAGATATTGAATTCTAAATTGGGAAAGTGTATGATTTAGGCCTTTTTACTTACCACCACCATCGAAGCAAACAGTTTTGATTGGCATATGAAAAAAATGTTCCATTAGATTTTTGAATTTAATAAACACATCATAACTTGGGACTTGGTTTTCAATGGATACATCCATGAATATTTGGTGTAATAACCAATAAAAATAACATAATATCTAAATTATCAAGAGAGAGAGATGGGCTGGATCCTAAACACCCGTGTAAATAACTTCCAGAGGAGAGGAATAAGGAATGGTGTTTATTCCAATTGGAAGTTGATGACTTTTATTACTTAAACAAGAGTTACAATAAACTGGATCAGATGTAGAAAATAAAAACTAATGGGAAATTTGCAAAGAATTTTGTTTGATGGGTGACCAAGTCTGTAGTGCTATAAGTCTTTATTGCCAATTGTGGATATGTGAAGAGAAGTAGGTTATTGTTGAATTGAGGGAAGAGATGGTCATTCATAAACACCAGCTTATTATGGTCACAAACCAAGGATGCCCTCGTATTCAGATCCTTGACAAGAAAAAAATGAAGAAAAGAATCAATGGAGTTGTTATTAGTCTTACAAAATTTAGAAATTGATAATAAATTTTGTGAAATGTGTGGTAAGCACAGAACATTATTTAATTGAAAGGTATTGCGAGAGGAAAAGAGTTATGTAGAGCCTAGATGAGTGATTGGTATGGCATTACCATCTCCAACGAGTACGTCATCAATTCCATCATATTTAGAATGAATAAAGAGATTGCTCAGATCTGAAGTTATATGATGAGAGGATCCGAATCCTCTAACCATGGCTTTTGTTTGTTGTTGACATCACCACTAGTGATGTTAACTTGGGGCCAATTTGAGTTAGGTGATGGCTTAGAATTTGAGCTAAAATTGTTTACTATATGGACAACTTTGTCACAAAGTTGACAGATGGGGCAAGGGGAATAGTGATTATTTGAGTATTAATGAGAGGATGTTAGGTGTATTTTGTGTGAGGTTAGGTCTAGTGTTTGATGGTGGATAATTGGTAGTTGAGGTATATAAGGGTGTTTCATGTTAAGGTTTGGTTTCTCTTTTTGTAATGTTATTCCATTGTTATAATTTGGATTAAGTTGAGCGCCGTGTGAATTAGGTAGTGAAGGGTGAGGTGATTTTCTTTCTTTCTTCTCCTTTTAGAAAGGTTTCATGAAGTTTGTCATCAAGCTCTTCAAATTTCATTAATGTTTCTCTTGCTCGTGTGGCTGCATTGAGTTCTTTGTAATCAGTTCTTAGACCATTCAATGTATGTGCAACAAATTCTGCATCACTTAATTGATGACCAATCAATACCAAGCCATCGATGATAGAATTAATTGATTGCATATAATCTGAAATGGAGATACCTTCTTGAGAGGTTTACATTGATGACAATAGAGTGAGCATTCTAGTGTTTGAGCGATTTGCAAATGTGACCTCAAGTTTTTTCCATGCTTCAGATAAAGTCTTTGAGGATGAGCTAAGTGGAGCAATGTTTCCAGCTAAGGATGCTTGAATGGCTTGGAGTATAAGATGATCTTGGCGCAACCATATTTTTTTGTGTTAACTAGTTGTTGAAGTTGTAGCTCCTTCTTATGAGTCAGTTTCAAAAGGACAAGGAAGAGAACCATCTATTGATCTTATTAAATCATAACCAAATAGAAGATTGGAGAATTGAGATCTTTATGAAGCATAGTTACAGCTTGAATGGAATTAAGTGTTTGTGTTAATGGATATTAGTGGACTATTATGAGAATGATTATTGTTAGTGGAGGAGATCTTGATTGGAGTTTTAGGTGTGGACGATTCTGATGCCATGAGGAATAGAAAGGAAAGAGAGAAAAATAATAATAAGTGATTAACAGGCAATGCTCTTATGGCAAGAGGGGCTCTGATACAATGTAAAGTGTATAAGATTAAAGAAGTAATAATAATTTTTTATTGAATTGATGATTGATTTATAAAATGAGCAAGATATATATTGAAGTTTACAAATTGAAATAAGTTGAGATATTCCTAAATTATAACTAACAAAATAGATGGTGGTGATGATTGAGAAAAGGAAGACTTAGTCTCTTTCTATACTGAAGAAATGATCCATGCATAAAGAATAATTTTAACATCGATCTCATAAACTAAAGTATGGAGATACCTAAACAAACGTGTGGGTGTTTGTTAGAGAACAAGTTCACCGAACTAAATTGATATAAGAAATCCATTTAGAACATTATTTATATGTCTATGGAAATTTGCATTGTGATAATTATATAAGTGATCCTTTAACTTAAGGTCTCCAATGTTATTTTGTGTAAGGATTTTTATGCTTGGATACTACTTATGACCTATTCTAATCATGGATAGCGCATTCAGTATTCATTGGATGTATTATGAACTACATAGAGTTAGTTGAGTGATTAAGATATGATTTATCACCTAAAGTAACTAGGAAGAATGTTCTATTATTCTCGTTTAGTATTGATCTAGAAAATCCTTGGCGAAGTTTGATATGTACTTAATTATTGATACATTTAATCCATAACACTTAGTGGTTATTGCCTCAAAATGCTTTAGACACTCACTTTAGCTCATGTTTGATTTTAGGTACAATTTGGAAGCATAATAGCTAAAGTAAGCTAAAAGAATTTTCGTTAAGTCATCTTCTCAAGATCCATACTCTATTGTCTTCATAGAGCAAGAAGAAGAAGAAGATTAAAAGAAAAGGAGACAAGAAAAAAAATAAAAGCATAAAAATAAAGAATATGGAGCATTAATGCTCACGGCCACCATAGATTTGTCATGGCCGTGAGCACTAACTCACGTTCATGAAAATTTTCATGGGCTTGAGACACCTCTTATGCCCGTGAAAACTGTGTCATGGGTGTGACAACCCATATCATGCCTATGACAGTTGCCAACTGTCCCTCTGTAACCTAATTTTTCCTATAAAAGTTATGTTTTGTGACGACAGGCTCATCTTTTTGGAAAATAGAGCGATTCATCATTCTTTCTTCAGGTTTTGACATCTCAAAAGGATTCATGACTTTCTTGGAGTTTGATGGAGAAGATGGAGGGCTATCCATCCTGAGGATAATTCGGAGGTGAAATCACGACTGAGAAGCACATTGAAGCATATCATTGTTGCCCATCGTTTTCTTTTGCTCTTTGCGGATTATTTACATTATTCTGTGTTTGTTGACTAGTTATTATGTAAGAACGATTTTGATGATCTATTATATTGTTTTTCATGAAAACCTATTGGTTGAACTTGAACACGATACGTAATAATCGTGTTTGATGCCGTATGTGGAAACTAATGGTATTGAATTGCTAGGGATAACATAACCTATGTTAAATAATCCGACCTTGTGTGATTATTACGTAGATTTGTCTATTTTCTAATTCGTAACGCGACTATTGGACTAAACTTAGGGAGCTTATTTTCGGTTATCTGATAGTTAGGGCTAACAAAGCTTGTTGTTAAGTCACGATCACTAGTTCGGAAAGAGATGTAAGGACAATAATGCAATGATGTATGTTAAAAAATGCGTAGGCCAAGATTAAATAAAAAAACTGGGTTTTACATGCATTTATCACTCTTATCATTTTTAACTATTTTTGATAAATTGCTTATATTAGTTTAATTTTATTTTGCTATCTCAATTGCATGAATCCAAAACCCCCTGTTTTATTTATTTTACATCAATTATTTTCATTGTGAGAATTAACCGAATATTCCTTTTAGATAGGATCCTGAGTCACCACATCTACAAATTTCTAGTATGCAGAGTTAGGTCAATTTTGCAATGCACTCGACACGCATTGTCAAATTTTAGCATCGTTGTCGAGGAGTGTGATGATTTATTTTTTTAATTTTAGTTGGTGTTTTGTATATATATATTTGTTTATAATCATTTTGGTTAGTTATTTATTAATTTTTAAATGTTTGTTAGTGTTGGTATGTGGTAGTTACTAGATCTCCTCATAGAGAACTTGAGCAACTTGATCCAGAGATCAAGAGAACACTGTGCAGATTGCAAAAAGAAACGAGAAAAACTTTTGAAGTAGAACTAGAACTTGAATTTGAATAAACGATGGCAAATCTGAGAACACTAAGGGAGTTAGCTACACTAGACCTAACCCAAAGGCCTTTATACATTATATTTCTAAATTTTACTAAGCATGTTACTTTGAGCTTAAATCTAGGTTAATACATTTGTTATCTAATTTTCATGGTCTTACAGGTAAGGGTACAAATAAGCATCGTAAGGAGCTCGATATATTTTATCTGAGCATAAAAACCTCCAGGAGTGACAGATGAGCAAATCATGTTAAGGGCTTTTCTATTCTCACTAAAAGATAAGCGAAGGATTGGTTGTTCGATCTACCTGCAAGGAGTGTGAATACTTGACTAGAGATTAAGAGATTGTTCTTGGAAATATATTTTCTAGCACCAAAGATAGTGACTATTTGAAAGGAAACCTATAACATTTAGCATCATAATTGAGAGTCCCTTTATAAATACTGAGAGCCCTTTAAGAAGTTATATGCACATTCCAGAGCAATTTCTAATCCAGTATTTCTACAAGGATTACTATTGATGGAGAGGAGTTTGGTTGATGCGACAAATGGTAGGGCACTGTGTAAGAAGACTCTCATTGAAGTCAGGACTTTACTTGAGCAAATGAGTATTAACACTCAACAATTCGGCACTTGCAATGATGTTTGAATTGTAAATGAGGTAAGTAAACATCTATTGTTAGACAAATTGCAATTGGACAGGCACAAGTAAAAACATGTGAAATGTTCAAACACAAGCCATCCAACTAATGAATGCCTGCAAGAGGGAAGTATGGAATATGTAAATGCTAAAAAATGGAACTTTCCTAATCAATACAACCCATACTCGCAGATGTATAACCTAAGCTAGAGGGATCATCTCAACTTGAGTTACGAAGGGAACATATCATAACAATTTCAACCAAGGCCACAAGCCTCTTCGTCCAATTCATTTACATCTCTAGATGACTTTATCAAGACTTTTTGTAACACCCCATTACCCTAGGGTACGCATCGGGACGCCCATAGGTCATTCCGATACATATCCTAAGATAAGGGAGCGCTACGTACAATTACTATAGAACTCCACATGGCATCACATA